>JBBPNE010000424.1:0-22448 GCA_038090735.1 Xerocomellus amylosporus | reverse complement strand
CAGCGGGGAGGGACAAGGAAGGCAGGAGTCAACGAATCAACGATTGTGTTATGAACGTAAAGATGTACCGGACATCATGATGCCAATTGGCGAGGTTTGTTTGGATTGATAATGCTCGAGTGACTTGAAGCTCGCCGTCGCGAGAGGATATATGACACAGCCACAGACAGAGGATCAAACAATCTCTGACGGTGACGACCATGGCCTCCTCGTCGGCTGCGGTTGTATTCACTACCAAAACTCCCTATGTCCTCCCCTCCCAGAAGTTTATGATCCCACTCGACTGGAAACGCTACCAACTATCGCAACTCATCAACAAAGCCCTTTCTCTCGCAAAACCCATCCCATTCGACTTTCTCGTTCGCGGTGCGATCCTACGAACCACCCTCGGAGAATGTCGCGCAGAAAATGGTATCACTGAAGTACGTATCGCGTCAGGGAGCTGCGTGCATTGTGTACACGACAACCGTGTTAATGGGCAGGACAGGAAGACACGCTCGAGCTTGAGTATTTCGAGTCGGTGTTGCCGCCGCAGCGCATGACGACGCTTCCGCACGAGGATTGGGTCTCCTCCATTTCGTGTCGTATTCCGCAGTATGTCTCTCGTTCACATATCCTCGTCGCACTCAAACGCACCTTTCGCAGACACTTTCTAACTGCCTCGTATGACGGTCGCATCCGTCTCTTTGATTACGCGCAAAAGCTGGTCCAGGACGTTCCAACACATCAGGGACCCATCACCTCCGTCTGTGTCGTCCCGTCTTCGGCATCAACAGACGAATCTGTGCTCATCGCAAGCGCCTCGCACGATTTAACCGCTTCCCTCACCCGTGTCTCCCTTGTACCCGATGCCTCGCCGTCATCCCAAAACCTTGCCTCACTCCACCTCCATACCTCCCCTCTCTCCTCCATTTCCTCTGACCACACCGGCTCCCATCTCCTTACCGCATCCTGGGATCACCTCATCGGCTTCTGGGACACCACCATCCCCACCCAAGACGAAGTCGCACCCACATCCGACCTGGCTTCCGCTTCCGACTGCAAAAAACGGCGCAAGGTCGCTAGCGAGGCTGACCAGGGGCGCGGAAAACGCAAAGCACCCACGACCGTTCTCAAGTCCCACACGGCACGCGTATCCAAGGCGGACTTTGCCCCTGGATCGAACCAGCGGGCATATAGTTGTGGGTTTGACTCGACGGTGCGGACGTGGGACGTCGAGTCGGGTGTGTGTGTGGATACGATCGTACGTCCTGCGTCCTTTCCGTTTTTTTTCTCCGGCGGCATGTGGAAATTTTGATTTCGGGCTGGTTCCCGTTCCAGTTTTATTTATTTCTTATGTATTTTCCTCCTTTGTCTAGGCTGTCCCAGAACGACCGATGCTCGATCTGGTGGTTACGCCTGACGGGCGCACTATCCTCGCGTCCTCTACGGACCGGACCGTCTCCATCTTTGACCTCCGTTCGCCCTCACTCACGAGTACGGCCGGAACGCTCATGCACCCTGCCACACCATCCTGTCTTGTGTATCCAAGCGGCGCACCGACCTTTCCCCTAAACGCCAGGGCCACCTCGCCCTCGACACCGAGCGCACATCAAGTCCTCACGGGCGCCTACGACGGGATCGCCCGTCTCTGGGATCTCCGAAGCCTCAAGAGTGCCGTCGCGAGCGTCAAAGCATGGGACGGTACACCCAAAAAGATTCTGAGCGTCGATTGGGCGGGCGAGGTTGTTGGCGTGGGTGGGGAGGGTGGCGTCGAGGTATGGCGGATCGGTCAGGGGGATCGGGTATTGACCAAGTGAACGCCGATGTCGCACCCGGTTCGATCCATGGAGGCGCAGAGGGTACGATGCAGGTATTTGACGTGCTTTGCATAGAGATGTGGAGGGGCGACGAATAAAAAAAGGGGGAGAAAGAGGCAAGTTTGAGAGCGCATTGTGGCGTCGCGTGCAGACACTTTGTCTGAACGAGTACTGTGACATGCGTGGTTCCCACTGCCTACACGCGTACATCCTACTATGACTCGCGCACGCCATGTTATCATCTCCTCCAGAACCGCGTCTGCGATCACACTCCGCCTGGGGTAGTACTGCAACCAATTTCGAGGCACGGAACTCGGAACCGTCCCGCTTTCGATCAGATCGAATGATCGACAGGATTCCTACAAAGACGTCGATCGATCTCATCTTTGTCCTACATCCGTGATCCGTCGAATCAATGTAAAGTACTCCAAGCCCTCAGCCTGAGACTGAGGTCCGCTTTGGTTCAACAACGTGTGGCAAGGCGATGGATTCCGAGGGATCACACTCGCGGGAGAGTCCAACGAAAAGCGCTCCATTAGTAACATTCAATCTCGTGGGGGTACAGAAGTCCTTCGAAAGTGCAAAGCAGTTATCGACATGCTGATCACTAGTCGTTCGACAAGGGTATATACAGTAGAGATTCGGAGAGTACAACGACAACGAATATCAGAATAAATAAAAAAGGAAAAGAAATTGGGGTAATCATACATTGATGCGTACGAACGATGATACATGCCACCTTCACAGCTCGCACAACTCAATCTCTTCGTGCCTACTCACTTCCTCCACAGCCACTTCCGTACCCACCCGTTCCGATGAGTCATCCTTTGATGCGACCTCCAGCGTACTACACATGTCGGTCGGATAAGACACGCCCGACGCGAATTGAATGTCGGTGAACCGTCCAATATGAATATCGTAATCGCCGTTGGCAGTCGTGGAGCCCACCGACGACGCACTACTGATCCACCCTTTTCCCAGCGCTTCTCTATAAATAATCAACAGCGGTGCGATCAACTAGGCGAGCACAGCCCGAGCGACGTCAGCACAAAGTATCACGGTGGGAACGTCGCCCCCCCACCACCAAATCAAGATGTATGAGGCGGGAGGCGATTGAGCGACTCACCTGAGCTTCGCCTATGACTTGCACGAACGTGTAGGAGACGGAACTCTGCATCGCAAAGGGGATCAAGAACAAGAGTGCAAAGGTGGTATAGACGGCTGCGGACTCGATGAGCATCGCGACGACCGTCGTACACTCGGTCGCATGACCTGGTCCGAGTAGTTGGATCATGGTGCGTCTGTAGAGCAGCAATCGAATGACGATGAGGAACGTCAGGACGATATTGATAGCGAGGGAGACACAGAGGTAGGGACCGGTCCAGTTGATGGATTGGCCGGCGTTGCTGTAGGGTGACGATGATGGAGAGGATAGCTGTAAGAGGAAAAAGATGCCTAGGACTGTAAGGGACAGCATGAGCATTCGGGCGTGACGTTTGAGGTTAGAGAACTGTCCAAGCTGAGTACGGACGGATCATGATTCTCACCATAGGATGCAAGTTGCATGAGACCCGTAACGATGAACACAACGCGCCCCGAGAGAACCCCGAACTCTGCATAGATGATGACACACCGCCAGACCTAATACACGCCGGTCATCGTGAGTGTGTCAGCACACATTTAGAAATCCATCGTCGACCGTGAGTCATACCAGCATCGAGTCGGCGAACCAGTTCGCAAGGACATAGGATACGTTGCCAATCTCGTCCACACCGATCGAAAACTCCTGTTCCTCATACGCGCTCGGACCTCCGGGGTACCCACGATTATTTATGAACGCCAATTGCGTGAACATCGAGTTGGACACAATGTAGAGGGACCCGAACACAAACATGACGCAGACGTAGAGGAAGAAGAAGAGGTTTCGTCTACGATTCCCGTCCTTGCGTTTGAGTTGATTCCAGAGGGTAATAAAGCAGAGCAAGAAAAGGGCCGTGACGATGCCATAGCCCGTTCCGGTGACGAGTGCGCCGGCGAGCCATGCGTGTTCCGCGGAGAGCTGAGCTGGAGACTCGGCTGGGGTGTCGGACATGTGCGTAGGGGGGCCAGGATAGCCCGCCCTTGTCAATGGTACAAGATGTTGGGATCAGGGTGGTGGTAAGAAATAGGAAGGGCTCGGAAAATTGACGAAGGGGTGGTGGAGGTGGCGTCGGTCGCATGGCGGGCGATGCGGTGTCATGCCGAAAAAGATCTCGGTGACCCTGAGAGGCGCACGTTATGGTTCCCAAACGTTACCTTGAAACAAACATTCGGCCGTAATTCCTCAGGCTGCCCAGTATTCGAGAACCTGCCTCAAAAATAAAGGCAACTGTGCATTCTAACACAACTACCTGACGTTGGAATATCGGCGAGAGTCGGACGAGAAGGGCGGAAGTGATGGAAGATCACAACCTCCGGTCATTCAATAATTCTCCGCACCGAATTGCTCCCGCCCGGGCCGGCGATCTGTCAATGAACATGTGGTCAAATTTTACAAAGTCATGCAACGACAAGCCGAATTGACATGGTGAGTGGCAGCAAATACCATAGATACTATTGGCATACGATGCAACTCACCTATAGACGCATCACATGTGTTGCCTGGACTCAACAAAGGGCTACGTCCTTTGGACATGAAACGAAGGTTTTTAAAAAAACGGTACGCCGCTGTGAGTGCTTTGATTCGATGACTCTGAAGACAATCGAAACAGGGCAGATCGTCATTCCTGGTCCACTAGGAACTTCAACCTTCAAGAATGTGCAGCTTAAACTTTTGGATCTCCGATCTCGTCCGAGGATACGCAGCGGACCATGGAACCCCTCGTATGATCAGAACGACTATCTTTTAATCTCGAAGTATTATTACTAATAGGTCTGGTTTAGGGAGGCCACATTGAACCATCATTGTCAAACGAAACTGGTACCGAATGGTCGACTACAGTGTAAGAGCCAGTTTTCATCCGCTCGTTCCGTTTGCCCAAGGAAGCGCTTGAGCCATATCCTGGATCTTCATGTCTTCAGGCCTGTAAACATTCACAGGTTACCGTTATCATTCTCTCAGTGGCTGCCTAATCGACTGTTTCAAGAAAACACCGTCGGCCAGTGGCCATGAGAGGTTAAGCGCCTGGCAAGACAACGCGGGAGGGGCCTGCAGAACCGCGTTGTGGATAGATTCGTAGGGAGCTTGACGAAGGCAATCTATGTCGTTCCCAGTTGAACAATGTGTTTTCTTCAAGAGGAAGTCATAGTTGTCTTGACTCTTGAGGTTGTGGAAAGGTAATGTCATGACAGGGTACGCCCGACGAAAAGTTCCTGCAGAGCTCGCTAACGTATGCACAGCTCCCAACGGCTACCTCGAATAGGATAGGATCCTGCGCTTCGTCTTCCAGCACACGCTATCCTGTTATCTTCATCCGCTACCGTGTTGAAAGTAGGCGCGTAGTTCACGTGCACGAAAGCCCCTTTATTGTCTCCAGCCCTTGCTCCAAACGAGCCACCACCATCGACTTGAACAACTCGCAAAGACCTTGTGTTTGGACCAATCGCAGCATGGTGGCAAGCCAGTTACATAAACCGCATCGAACGTTTTGTATATCTCTTGTCCAGTGGCGCATCACAATCACATCAACTGTGTGGAGCCCACCGGAGTGGAGCCAACGGAAATAGATCGCACAGCTTCCTTGTTGGCAGCTTCTACTAGCAAGTATTTGGACATGGGCGCTCGCGCCGATAGATGTTGGCGCCTGTGTTCTTAGAACTGGAGGTCATTCAGGGATAAGGACGACATTCTAACCTCCCCACGTCTTGAGTCTCGGTATCTCTTCCGTGGTGGCCGTCACGGTGTTTGAGAGTTTCCAATCGTTGGATTACATTTGCGGTGAGTGCATCAGGAGGAGATGGACCGCGTTTACTATTTGCGTAGTTGATGCTACAACAGCAGTGTGTCATGATTATAGTACGCATGTCAATTTCTGTCTTCTACAGTCACTTACCCCTTTCTCAGTTCTCACCTTTTCGCGCGAGGTATGTGCAGATAATATTCTGTCCCTAGCTTTTCCCCTAACCAATACATAGGTAGAGCTAATATGGGTATGGTGTTGCATTCTTTGAAATAATCTATGTCAACTCTTTGTAGATGAAGCCCTGGTCCATGACGTCTACTCTTTTCGTAGCGGTAATTTGAAACGAACTACTCAAATGCCGCCTTGAATTAACCCACATCATCACATTAGGCGCGTTATGTCGGGCCTCTACTCACAATGTGTGTCACGACCTTTACACATATGGATCGTTCAGACTGCTCATGGGACAGATCAGTATTCCAGGATATAGTGGCCTCGTCGGTACGTATCCCGAACACATGCAGTTGCTTTGTAGTAACTTTGGTATGTGATCAGTTACGGCCGAGTGTCTCATTGATACTAGGACCTATTGCTACATCCAGTCTGGCCACAGCGAAATCGTCTCCGTTTACGACGGTATCCCAAGGGTACTATTCGATATTCTACTGATGGCTCTGGTAATCTATCGCTTCATCATCCACTGCATCGACACGCAGAGAATGATTGCGAGACGGAAAATCAACAAATACATGAGGCTGCTACTAGAACACGGTGCGCTCTACTTTCTCTTGTACGGGTCTCCCTCAGGATCGTTGTGCTGAACGCTGACGTCAACAACCCGTAGGAACTTGGCTTACGGGGGATTTGCGACTGGGATGGTGCTGTCGCCTTCGGTGAGTAAATCCCTGAACGATGGGTTGCCTGGAAAATCAAATCCCGATATCCGTGCAGATGTTGTATCAATTGCTTGCCTTTCTGTACATCAGTACAGTTCCGTTCATGATCTACCCCCGCCTTGTGCTTAGTATGAAGGGCCACCGGGCCGCGTCGGGTGGATTGTATGTTGGCAGCGATGGTTCTAGATACCTGCAATCGCACAGCCACTCCAGATCGTCGAGTGGTCCCGCGGCCGATAGTGGGGGCGTGCGAGCTGTTGGGGATGACGCTCCCGACGGCGTCCTCGCGTACAAGAGGATAACTCATAGAGTTGCTGAAGTCGGGTGGAAAGGCTTCCAGGGATGGTCCTTTAGGCCAGACACGTATCTTCTCCATGACATTTGCTTCGTTTCACAGGAAAATCACGTCGGTGTCCATTTTGCATGGAATAGTTCGCGCTCGTTAGCTGAGCAGGCCAAGTCAAAGGAAGACGGTATGGCAAAATCAGAATATTAATTTGCATAGCATATTTAACCAAGCGAACGGCAGATTCATACCTTGACAAGAGAGGAAATAGGTTTGCTGCAGCATACAGTACCTCACAAATACATAAAGATGTTCGAACTTCGAAGTATTTGTTTTTCCTCTACCCCAAAGGAAATGAATAATGCCTTGTCAACTTGACATTCGAGGAGCTATTTGAGCCCGTGAAGAGCGAGAGCTTAGAGGGATGATTTTGTAGCCCTTCCAGTTGCGGCACGGCGATCTACATGGGGGTGAGTTCAACTTTCTCCTTGATGTCTGTCGGATCCCATTTAATCCAGTGGGTAACAAATCCTCCCGGCCGTATACTTGCGATCCTCGACGGGGACTTTGGTGGTTCTCACGCACTCCCGTTCGCTGACCAAAACTTCGGAGTGTCTTCACCAGACAGCAACGAAAATGTGGATGTGTGCGCGAAACACGGAGGAAACGTACCCTTCTCAAGTCGTAATTAATCAATTCGTTGGAGCAGTCCCAAGTGACCCTCAGCTGACCAAATTAGTGGTGTCCAGGAGGCTGTACATCCTCACCATTGGCATAAAGTGCGAGGCCAAGCACGCCGGAACTTCCTCTTGCATGTGCCGACACCAATATCAACGTTGTGCCCTATTGATGTTGAAACATGGATTGTGGCTGGCGAGATCGAGATGATTAGAGATAAGCAGTGTGGGAATGCAGGTGGTTCACCTCCTTGATCGGTCTTGCCAGTGGGTGGAAGCCCGCTGCGGGGAACAGCGAGAAACACTGAAGGACACGAAGTGACGGAGCGACGACGTGTATAAGAAACGACGAAGACAAGCTAATGGTGGTATACGACTAAGGACTACGTGACCGCGCGATAGCGTATATATGTATGTTGAACTATGATGTCATGATGTTACGATCCTGAGGCTTACAGTGGGCAGGCATGCGGTGGAACTCTTGGAGATGCTCAGGGTGATCCGCCACTTTCACTAAGAACATCAGCCACCTACCCTGTGGAAATCAATCTGAGTGTGGATACTCAAGCTTCGATCTGGCCAGTAACTCCTAGGACCAACGCCGTGAGGCTACAAAAAGGTAGATCCGAGGAACCGGACAATTCCGACGGAGCGACATCGCGCCAATGGCAGCAAACGTGGTTCCGAGACACACCACTCGTACCAGTTGTAGGTTGCAAAGTGGTCGCGAGCACAGTGAATAAATATGGCTTCTAGGGCCTCAGTGGGAAGGCGAACAATGTTTGGAAGTACCCGAAGTTTTACGGTATACTGACGACATCAGCTTTAATGGATCTCGCTTCCCATGCTCGAGGCTGGGACAGGTGAAACCAATTGCAGGCTGTTCGCGGTACGGGTGGGACCTATGAACGACGAGAGCGAGAGTAGGACAAACAGAGAGTGTTCTACGTTTGGATCACGGCAATTAGTGGACGACTTACGGAGCTCAGAATAAATTGTTCGTAGAATTGTACGTTGAGTCGCTCGTAGACCAAATATATGGTGTAAGTCAACAAGCCAAGATTCGCTAGGTCTAGCCATAAACCATGGGGACCGCTGCCTTTCTCGTAGGGATTTACTGCATGTGTATCCTGGGGTCAGATCTGTTGCAAGTCCCTCGTTAAACCTGGCTGGCTGGACATATTTATTTCCAGCCCATCCGGCTAACCTCTATCCCAATCGTGAGTGAGGACATCAAGTATCCGGCGTGGGAGATAAAGTGTATTGGGTTCTATGCGACATCATCCTCGCTTGTGTTTGGCTTGGAAGGTAGGATTCAGAGATTTCTTTGGGTCTCACCAGTGTATGTGTTTAGAGCATGATCGCGACTTGGACATGCAGGAATGTTCAATCAATATGCAGAGCACGGAATTAGTTAAGCGGAAGGCATTGGTACACCGAGGGCCACGGAAACGTTTCAACTATCCATGTCTACTCCTTGCTTTGCTGTCTAAATTGTTTTGCCCACTAATTTCTCGGTGAGGCTTGAAAAACAAAGGGGTAAGGCGAATTTCGTACCAACATCGAAGGTATTGGACGATCGGGAAGAACGTGCCGGGTCTGTCCGCATGCTAGCATGAGCACCAAATCTGGTAACGAAAAACACTTCATCACCTCTCGCTCTGCGCTGACAGACCATACTCCGTATGCAATGGCAACGATGCCAGCCATAGTAATAGCAGTGTTGCTTGCCCAATTCGCAGGGCGAGTCCACCATCCACCTGTCGGTTGCTGTCACTAAAGCTAGTAACGAGGAGCGTCCATTCCAACGCACCTGCTGGCGACCATACATGTTTTGGGTACGGGTAACGCGCTCCACCACCCTGTACAATCCAGTTAGACCTCGTAATTGATGAATCAATGTTTAGGACGTACCATGATTGCAATGCTGAATACGTTTCACGGTGGTTGAAGACAAAAAGGAAACCCTAACCTTAGGTCAACCCCCCAACTGTTTGTCGTTTATTGTTTATCCAGACTCTGAATCATTCCTTCCGACCTACCTCAGAAAGCGCGCCCCCCGGAGGGTGCACACACCAACCTATCGATTCTTGTCCAACTCCTCGTTACTAACACTCCTCCGAATATCCTCACGTGTGACGATATACACGGCCTCGAATAGGCACGGGGATGTCCCGGATGATGCCGGATCCCGTGCCTGCTCTTCCAGCGGTAGGTGTGGTTGTCAAACTGCGCGCACAGGTGACAGAAGCACACTTGTAGATTTTTTCAACAACCGACGATGAGAACGATGATGTGACTAGACAGTGCCCATCGCTAACAGCGCTATTGGCTGTACATGCTCGTCACTGTCGCTCTCTAGGTGGGGCTTGAGTAGCCTCGTAGGGTTAGTCTCCAATCGAACTTTGTTTTGTTTGTTCTGCTCCACTTATAAAACAAGATTCAAAGTCGAAGATTTGAAAATCCGGCCCAGAGTTTTGCTACTATGGGTAGTCTCGAACCAATCGTTTGGATCACATCTTTGGAAACCTCTGGAGGCCGTGGGGTCAACCCAGAGTGTCCTAAAATGTCTGAACACGAGACTGATCATAGGGCTTATCCGGCGTCTTCGTCCACCGCCAGAGTTGAAATTTGACCTATCGCGGAAACCCGATCTTGACGCTCATTGAGCTGGCAGGGTGACTGCCGTGCTCTTGATGGAACTATGTGAACGATTTATGCGCCGTAGTCCACATGTGACTGCATTTCGTTCCACTGGTTCCTGATACCTGTTCGGAACCATCGGTTGCCAAGTGGGTTACAAATTAACTTACAATCGGTGCATTGCTACAAGAGTGCCATATTGGTCTTATTTACATCCCCTATCTGCAGGAAACCCTGGTGATCACTGTGTAAGATCATCGCGCGATAGACATCTCCTCGATTCGAATCATGAATACTTTATTTAATAGCCGAAATGAAATGTAAGTGGTTCATATTTTCGAAAGACCCCTTGCGCCCAGATCAGCGCTCCCGCAGCCGCATAGTCCTTGTTTTAAACCAGTCATATTGGCAATTTGTGAGAACCTCGTGTTTGTAACAATCCAGGATCGCAGCACGATGGTAAAACCACCGAAGCCCAGCGAATGCCCTGCATATTCCTCGCCCAGCGGCGCATCACTCATCAGTCATGGGGCTACGTCTTTTTATCAAGAGTCTGCCGCCGAATTGGCGAAAACAGGAATAGACCGCATAGCTTCATTATCGACCGCTTGTCGTGACGGTTTGGACATGGGCGTCCGCGTCAAAGAGACGCCTTCGTTCTTATAACTAGGGGTCGTTCAACGATAAGGGCGACTTTCTAACCTCCCCACGTCTTCAGTCTCGGTATGTCTACCGTGGTGATTTTTCTTGAGACTGTGCAGTTGTTGGATTACATTTGTGGTGAGTGTGAATCATATCACGAAATGGGCCACATCCTTCTTGAGTTACCTCATTACTAATCCACTATCTGTGCAGTTGCTGCTACAGCTGCAGTTTGTTATGACTATAGTACGCGTGTCGATTTCAGTGTTTTGCAGTCACTAATACTTTTCTCAGCCCTTACCCTTTCACGCGAGGTATGTGTAGTCAATATTCTACTCCTATCTTTTCCCCTAACCGGTAGATAGGTAGAGCTGATATGGGTAAGGTACAACGTTTTTTTGAAAGAATCTACGTCAACGCTCTTTAGATGAAGCCCTGGTCCACGATGTCTACGCTTTTCGTAGTGGTAAAGTGAACGAACTACTCAAATGCCGCGTTGAATTAACCGACATCATCACGTTAGGCACGTTATGTCGGACTTGCACTTGCAATGTATGTCGCGACCTTTATATAGACCGTTTAGACTGTTCATGGGAGAGATCAGTCTTTTAGGATTATGTATGTCTCCCAGCTTTCTCGATGATCGCTCACGAATCGTCTCCGATAGGGTCAGGCTTGGGGGTTTTGGACATGTCCGGATTGGTGAGTCCTTTGTTTCACATGGAATCCCGACTGAGTTCAATCTAGGCGTGAGTGTGATCCCTAACAGCTACCTGCAAGAGTGATTCATAATGACATCTGATTCTGCGGAATATTAGATGTATGTTTGCACAAACCCATCATTAAGACATACTCATTAAACACTTTGTCACAGGTACGGTTATAATCCAGATTATCACGTGGACAAAACTGTTTTACACTGTGGTGATGGACGGTTCGTAACTCTAGGCTACTCTGAGGGTGCTCGCTTCATGACCCATATATAGCGATCATGATTCTCCGTGTCTCAGTCATGTTCAGTCGACCAAAAAGAACAAGATATATCTTATTCTTTCTGTACACCCTAGTCTCGATCAATTCAATCGTCTTCGCCTTGATATGGGTTGGCCCTGATAGCGGCCTCGTCAGTACGTGTCTTGAGCGCACTCTGATTTTGTAGTGACTTTGTCATCCAATCAGTCACGAGCGTTGCCGTCATTGATGTAACCCTATGCGCAAGCCAGGGTGGCCGCAGCGCAATCGTTTCCATTTACGATGGTATCCCAAGGGGGCTATTTGATATTCTGTTGATCGCTCTGGCAGTTTATCGCTTCACCGTCCACTCCACCGAAGCACGGAGAACGGGGGGGAGACAGAAGGTCAACAAATACTTGAGGCTACTACTGGAGCACAGTGTACTCTACTTTATCTTGTACGCTAGGATCTCTCCTGAGAATCGTCGTGCTGAACGTTGACATCAACCCTTAGGAACTTTGCTTACGAGGCGCTCGCAATGGGGACGTTGACGCCCTCTCCGCCAGTGAGTAAATCCCTACACGATGAGCTTCATGGAAAGATTCAAACGTCCGTGTAGGTGCTGTATATTTTGCTCGTCGCTCTATACATGAATTCCGTTCCGTTCATGATTTACCCCCGCCTTGTGCTTAGTATGAAGGGTTACCGGGCCGCGTCGGGTGGATTGTATGTTGGCAACGAAGGTTCTGGATACCCGCGTCCGCACGGCCACTCTAAATCGTCGAGTGTCCCTGTGACCGATAGTACTGGAGAGTACGAGCTGCCGGAGGGCACCTCTTCGGGTACGTCTCAGTTGCGTCAATAATGATGTACCACAAGATCAGCAATTTCCGGAATTTGATCATTTCCTTCGAATATGTTTTATTGTTTTGTACTTATATATTATCTTCGGTGTATGTGTGTTCTAATATAGGAAGAGTTTGCCGGGCGTCGCTGTGGGTGTGGTGGCCGTTAGGGCATTGTGCCAGTGAGATGTGAGGAAGGGCATGGGTGCGGCGGGTATTGGGGTGTCGCTGCACATCATGTCCATGGCATGGCAGGGGGATGCGGTAGGCTTCGTGGGCGTCATTCCCGGTGTGGTGAGTCATGGTGGGCCGTGGGCGTTGGGGCATTGCGCCGGTACAATGGGAAGGGGGCCGTGCGGTGGGTGTTAAGTTGGTGTTGGGGCACCGCTGGGCGTCGCAGTCAGTGTGGCAGGGTCGGCGTGGTGCCAGTGGGCGCCGCGCCCGTGGGATGGGAGGGTGGGCGTGGGCGTGGTAGGCGTGGGCGTGGTAGGCGCTGAAGCGTCCGGCATTGGGGTGTCACTGGGCATCATGGTGTGCTTCGTAGACGTCGGGCCAGTGGGGCGGGACAGCCGGTAAGCGTCGTCGTGTGTGCGAAAGGTTGAGGTGGCAGGGGCGAACCGTTTGAGGAACAGGTGGATCACTTGAGGCCTGGGTGTGTCGTTTGGGGCGCGGGTGGGTTATGGCCATCTGAGGTGCGTGTGAGCCGTTTGAAGTACAGCCCACTGGCACCCGTACAGGGGACTAGCACGGGTGTGTCGTTTTAGGCTTGGGTGAGCAGTTTCAAGGCGTGCGTGCAGTGATTCGTGACTGAGGGTGGTGGTAGGCCTGGGCGATGTGAGTCAGAAAGACTGAGTATTGGAACATCGGTGTTCGACTTGCACGTCCTCGGGATCTCTCGATTTGTTGTAAAGTTCGTCGGGTGGTTCGTAGGGCTCCCCGGGTCGACGTTCGTCGTCGTCGTCGTCGCCCTTGCCCACACCTCCTCGACATCTCCCACCCTCGCACACTCAACCTCGTCGGTTGAGTCACTAGGATTCTCTGATCGACGCGCCTCGTCGCCGTCGTCGCTCGTACTCTGCGCACCCTCTCGAGTGCCTCAACATGACCCATACCTCGGCCCCTCACGCTGGTCAGGCGACTCTGTGGGTGCGTCCGGACAGCGCCCATCGCTACCCGTCGCGTCCACAGAGTCTCTCGATGGTATTGCCGGGTTCTTCATCACGGTGTCTGGTTGGTCGCGCCATGTTTCGAACGCGACGGGGGTGGTGGCTGCGCGCGACGTGCATTGGTGATGTGTGGGTACTGACGGGGCACTTGGGACACGCTCGCTGCAACGCGTTAGATACGATGGGGGTGCGCTGCGGGTACACTGCACCTTACTGGGGCACGAATGAGGGTGCGCTGTCGGTGCATGCGCGATGCGAATGTGTGCCGCTGACGGGGCTGAGAATGTGTTGGATGGGGCGCATTTAGGGCACGATAATATGGGTGGGCGGACTGCGGGTGCGCGCGCAATGCGAAAGTATGGCGACGAGGCTTGATTGCATAATTGTAGCATGGCGGAGATTGAATGCGGCTCTGTGCCACCGCATCTCCCAAATATAGTAGTGGTGATCGCCGTCTAGTAGTTCCATTTCTCCTTCGCTCCAGAAACATGTCGCCGACACTCCCCTGTGACAATTTCAAACCTCGAAATTCTGATTCTCCCCATGGATTGCAGCATCGGTGTCCTGAACAGAACAAGTTCTAACTTCTTCCCCGAGCTGCGAAGCGATCTGGGCCCCTATCTCGTTGACAAAACGAAGCTTATCGAAAACATCATCAACCATCGCCGTCTGAAAAGCCATGTTGATCTTGTTCTTCAACCCAGACATTGTGGGAAATCCACCATGCTGCAAATGCTCAAGTAATTACGCTGGCTTATATCCACTCTCTATACTAAAGCTTTTCAACCAGTTCTTTTTTCTCCATCCCTTGCAATGATCATCAGCAAAAAGGAAAAGTGCCAGTAGCTTGGGCCTTAATTACATCGGCGCTGTTGTCACATGTCATCAGCGGTGCCTGTTTCCATTCCAACAGTCGGCTACATTGACTACAGTAGTAACTAGGGCATAGCGTGGGTTTCGAAAACCCACGTGGGTTGTGGGTATGGGTATGGGTACCCATGGGTACCAGTGATCTTCAATTAATTGATGATATTGGAGTTATTAGGTGAAGATACTGAGTAGGACATCTCAGAATCCATTCTACCACATGATTATACACTCTGAGAGTCATATTTTGATCAGTAATTCATCAGTGAATATGCCCAAGTCCCAAGAAATTGGAAGTGGCTCATCAAAGTGGATCTCTGACTGATCTTCAGTTTGACATGCCGCCACAAAATGAGGATATCTCTACAATCTACAGGCTGGGCCACATGGCCCTGGGGCCATTAGAAAGCCATACATTGGCACTATAACCCGAGTGACTAATGCAAAGCTTTATTCCCGCACTGTCATATGTAAAATAGCCAATCTCTCAAGAGACCAACCCTAGTAGACCAGTTCAAGTTGGAAGGTTTGTATATCCTCAAAGTGAGGTCTGCAAGTGTGCTTCCAGACATCAAGCAGGAACAAGAATTGGAAGAGGGGTCAAAGAATTAGTCTTTAGGCTCATTATATCATAGAATAACTCAAAAGGCTGTCTGCAAACTGGCTGCCATTTTATCACATCTTGTTTAAAATCATAGACCTTTCCACCAATAGTGAACCATGAGCAAGGGCTTCATTTCACATGCTCATAGGCTAGGGCCCAGGTTGGGGGTTATCAGGGGTTATTGACTTTAGTGGAAGATGTCCAAGTCATGGTATATTTTTTGCGCTCTGAAAATCAAGTACCCATGGGTAAACCCACGATGGGTATGCGTATGGGTACGGTGTAGGGAATCTACATTCCCTGGTCACACAGTTCCCTCAGTTACCTATCACCTTACACCCTCACACATTCGGCATTCCCTCCTATCGCATTCGGCATCCTTCCGCTTCATCCCCAGCTAGCACTGCTCGTTGTTATGGTTTAGTTGTTGGCCACTCTTTTTTCCTTCTCTTCCCGCTCGGTGGAGTCCTCTCTCACCTCGCTTGCTCAAGCACAGTCCACTCGTTGTCCCAATCCCTAGTCATTCTCCTGACGTTGTAGCCGCTGTGTGCTCCGTCTAGCAGATACCCAACAGTCATGCCAACCCAGTGACTGTCCCCTCGTTCTCTCTCCTCTTTTGGATGCGCATACGTATGCCCTTCCTCTGTCAGTCCATTTGGTCTGTGCGTGGTTACGCTCACTCCGCAGTCGTTCGCTTGTCCCCATTTGGACTTCCTTTCCATTTCTAGTAGTCGCACTCACCCAGTGGCTGCTCCTTATTCCCTCATTCGGTCTGTGGCAGTTCCAGCCCGTTATGTATTCCTCTGGAGTCATACTACAGTACAGCTTGGTCTGTGCACATACTTAGTTCACTACATATATAAGTAGCACCGTTTCCCAGTACTAGCTCCCCATCTGATTCTACGCAATCTTACTGTGTAGTTCCAAGATCATCCAGCTAGGACTCTAAGTCGCTAGTCTGAGAACCTAAGTCTATTCAGACTTAGCGGGATTTCTGTGTGTCTTCGCACTACACTCGAGTGTGCGCTTCAACCTTGGTTCTACGCATCAGCGTAACACTTGTCCTCCGCACTTCCGCTAAACCGGATCCTGTTTCCTCCACATTGAATCCTTCACTGTCCAGTCCAATCCTCGTCTGTGCTCCTTCCGGTTCATCGGTGAGTTCCTTCACATTGTTCTCTCAGTTCCTTCTAGTACGCATTTTATGTTCCATATTCCGCACTTATCCGGATACATCACATAAGTCCTGTACAGCGCTGCACTTACTTACCTTCTGTCTCCTTGTTCGTGTTTCACATTCGGCAGTCTCAGGAATGCTCGGACTATAAAAGTCTTGTATGCGCACCTTAAAAAATCATCTTCCAGTTTTCCTAACAGTCTCTCGAGTCAGAATCACATTTTCTCGGGAGATCCTCCCTTCACGAACCCGCCTTTAGCAAACCTTGCCTACAGTATGAATACAGTCCAGTACATGCACTACTAGTCCGACGGTCCCGGAAGTAGTGCGCAACAGTTTCCTCAGTATCCTACACCAATCCAGCAGTCCTGGAAGTGTTAGGACAACCATCCTACGTCTCGAAGAGGGTTCAGTAAGCCTTCGCATTATTCTCCTACTGTTTCCTCTCCTCCTAGAATTCCTAAGGGACGAACCTATCACTTCCCTTCATTTCCTGGTGTTGCTACTGACCGCATTTGCTTCCTACTGACTTAGGAAAGGTTAGAGCGCTTTTCAGATAGCCCCACACAACTTATCATCTTTACAACGGTTTTGCATACCCATGACTAAACCCATACCCACGGTGTGGGTATGGGTTTTTGGTGGGTATGGGTATGGGTACAGCTGTAGATACCCATGGGTTACCCATGCAATGCCCTAGTAATATCCTCCGCCCCTTATGACAATGCGCTGATGTCTATGTGAAGCCTCGTGTTCCTACTGTTGGCTATATTGACTACAGTAGCCTCCCTTTATGACATCATGTACATAGACAGTCCCACACTCGAATTCAAGTTCGTCAACAGCTAACATTGGATTGGCAACTAACAACAAATTTATTTGCCCCTATGTACTCTGTACATAGACAGTCCCACACTCGAATTCAAGTTCGTCAACAGCTAACATTGGATTGGCAACTAACAACAAATTTATTTGCCCCTATGTACTCTGTACTATGTAAATGTACACATATTAATATACCTGTTCAAAGAGAATGTTGAGCGGCCAAAATAGAACATGATGTTCTCGTAAAACGCACGAAACGGCTTGGACAGGTGCACATAGACGAGAGATGGCAAGGTGGGAAGTTGGCACATGAGGGTGTGCAAGACGCGAGGGTGGTGTGACGGGGTGCGCGAGATGGTGCAAGGATGGTGAGGAAGGCGCAGCAGAATTGGCGAGGCAATGACAGCGGTGACCTGGAGGGTAAGACTGGCGCAGTGGGGTTGTAAGCAGTGAGACGGCACCACGAGGGTAGGTTGGCCACTGGTGAGGTGGTGCTCAGCGAGGTGGTGTGGGGGGTGCGCGAGGGTGTGCAAGACAGTGGCGGGGACTTGGAGGGTGAGCATGGCATGACGAGGTGAGTGAGGTTGATGGCGCTACTAGTGGTGGCTGTGAGCTAACTTATTTTATTGACAAGACTCACAAAGGCCAGCTGTGAACGTGACCAAATAATGATCAACAGAAAATTATTGCACATGCGCCAATCCTCGGCCACCCCGCTTGTGCTTCCCTTGCGCACCAGGCCACCACTGCGCCGCTCTTCAACCTTAGTGTTCCACCTTCACCGGACCCTCCAAGTCCCCGCCACCATCCCGTGCACTCTCGCGCACCCCACAGTACACCGCACCCAAGTAAGTACTACCCACCCCACCACTCACACATTAACCACATCCAACCACCAGCATGACTATTGGCAACTGCACCCCATCCGTGCCACTCACCACGCAGCCCCGGGCCCTCCCATCTAACAGGTGCGATGCACCTGGACCACCACCGTGACCCCCTCCCATCCAACAGGCATGACACCCTGTGACCACCCTCCCATCCAAAGGGCGCCATGCCCTGGACCACCCCACCCACTGTGACCCTCCAATGGGCGTGACACCCAACTGGTCCCCTCCCATCCTGTTGGAGTTGAATCGTTCCGGTCTGGCCCCTAGCCTGGTCTGGACCACCCTTGGTACAATATCTCCTATTTGTTATCTCACTCTTATCCTTTATCTCACACCGCATTACACTGACGCCATACTTACATCACCAATGATATCACCCTCCCATTCCTTATCTATGTATATCTCCTTATGGTAACCCTTATCTCCTCACCTATCCTATATAGACCGTAGCTACATTCCTTGTATCTCCCATCAACTTGCAACGATAGCTTGTCACCCTCTGCTCTGTCCCCTCTGCCCAGCTGCTCATAATCTTACACATCCAACAAGCACTACGCCCATGGCCCTATGGGTACTGTTTGTCTCCCGCCATGACCATGATGTTTCGAGCACAACCCCGTGCCTCCCACTCACACCCCAAGTCTTAGAGGGGAAAAAAGCTAAGTCCATTCTACTACCCATCCCCACTTGACTTGTGTATCACTCACTCACACTTGCTCACCACCACCTTGACCGCTCGCGCACTGGAACTCAGGAAAGAAAGAAAAACAGCTAAGTTGAATCACAACCACCCCTCCCAAAACAACATCCTGATCATCTTTTCCCAGCAAACAACTGCCGACTTCCCAGCTGCATCACCCTCCCAAGTCCATCACCATTCGCACGCCGAGACTCAGGAAAACAAAAAAACTAAGTCCCACAACCACCGTATTCGAGTCCTCCCTGACTCGAGTTGGTGAGCCCCCCAAACAAGGCAAAAAAACCACCAATGGATGCCACGAGCGTGTGCACACACCCGTCATCCTCTTCGCATTGTCTTGCCCGCCCTCACCTCTCACTTCCTCATCCACCTTCAGTGTGCTGTCTTGCCCACCCTCTTGCATGGTGCACCCCCTTTGCGCGATTTCAGCCTTAAGTAGTTCATGCTTTAACTTTAAGTACATTATAAGTTACGTATAGTAATATTGAAATAAATTCATGATTTTTTGTGGCCCATTCATTTGATTTGAGTGAGTCCTACCATTGACTATGGAGCAAAATGGTGAATATTTGAATCACGATGACGGACTACAGTGAACAATGTCGACACATTGTGTGCCACGACCTTATGTAACAGCGTGCTACGGCAGTGCAGTGTATGAATATGTACGTTACATTGTGCTATGTAAGGGGGGGATGTCGATGGGTGCAACCGGTGTTACATACACAACATAGCCCAATGTAGATGTATGTAGACTTCTCTTTTTTTGCAGATGATGATCCCGAACTGCATCTGCTTTTCGTGGGCCTAGATATTGTGTCTAGACAGGATATCTGCACGGAGCACATGGGAAAGTATCCAGTTATTTTCTGTGACTTCAAAGTTGTGTGTCTTCCCTCTGGGCTTTTCAGACAACTCATTTACGCATAGCAGGATCTCGCTGGCAAGTCTTGGGAGGGAATGCTTTCAAACTTCAGATGCTTAATTTCCCTCCTCTATGGGGAGTGGGAAGATTGCCTCTTGCAGTCTCTTGAGCTCCCGGAAAGGACCTATTTTGAATCTATTCGTAACAAGACAGCTACAAAGGCTGACTTGACAGTGAGCTTGTACCAATTGTCCTACTTTCTCACTGAGAAATTCCGTCAGAGAGTTATAGTACTGATTGATGAATATGAGGCGCCAAACATTTGTGCTTATGAAAATGGCTATTTTGATGAAGTGCGTTCTCTATATCCCTCTCTATGACCATTGGGGTTAAGGACAAGTATTCCAGGCTATTGAGTTTTTAGGGTGCAGTGTACTTCTTCCTCTCTTGAAGGTGGTCATGATTAAATTCCATTGCTGAACATATCATAAATAATAAATTTATTTAGACGAATGAAAGCCTACAATATGAGGTTTTGGTTAGTGTTACCCCGACAGCAAGACCTAGGTGGTATTGTGATTTGAACAATATTGAGGTGTGTCACTTTAATCTGCCAACATGTGGCACCTCCTAATCATTACTCAGATGCATGCGCTACACACAAGTAACTCCCCTTTCACTAGCATGTTGATGTTCACGGAACCCGAAGTCATTCAACTGAGAACCTTGACCCAGGTGAGTTGACCATCTCAGTGTGGATTAGATGATTTTCACCCACCTTGTAGAGTGAACTGGAGCTCACAGACCTTCAAGCTCAGTATAAGTATAGCTCCTACATTGCTGCTGGCAATATCAGTGTATACAATCCTGTATCAATCATGTCTGCACTTTCCACGTCCGAAATCAAGAATTTTGGGTCACAACAGGTTTGCCAACCACAATCATTTTGTTTATGTAATTAACTTAGTGGCACTATAGGCAAATTCCCTCTATCAAACAGACAGTTTCCAGACAATGGTCTCAATGTCGTTGAGGATCTTCTGACCGGAGCAGAGATCAAGTTTGACCTTATGGAAGATGTCACCTATGGCAGGTGCGCCCACTTTTATAATTTATATATATATCCATTTCTGTCCCATTGGGGTACAATACGCTATGTAGGACATACAAAACTAGGTAGTTAAAAGGAGGCACCTGTGCCCCCTACCACGTTCCCAGGCCCTTGAATGCACTAATTGGTGGGTTTGTGGCCCCCATCAGTCCCGTCGTTCCCACCGACAGTTTTAGACAAGCAGCCCTTCCAATCAGCATACCGCCGTGTTGATACTTGGCGTGTGCTGTGTGGGTTTAGCTGACGTGTGCTGTGGTTATCAAGTACTTGGATCGCCCGAGGGCGATCGGGTATGGGGGGAATGGGGGGCAGCGTGAAATGTAAGACATAGGCATTAGAAAGAGAGAGAGGAGAGATGGCCCAATGAGGGCGCCAGCTGGGGGTCATTGTGGGCACACATGGTGGGCTTTTTCTCCTCCCGATCCCACTGACTTATCTCCCATAGTCCCACGTCGCGGCAACCTTTCTGACATCAACAAGTAGAGGGGTTGTTGGGTTTGTGGGTTTGTGTATGTTAAGGCTCAGTCAGAGTTCAGCTTGACAATGGTTTCTGTTTGTGTGGTCAGTTTCGTCATTGGTGCTGGGTTGATACATCACCGAGCGTAGGTAGGAATCGTTTCATGGCATTGATGAAGTCCAGTAGGTGGAAGATGACCGCTGTGTCTGATAGGAGACATGGAATTTGATTTGCGGCGCATCTGGCTTTCCTTGTGAGGAGTAGTTGTTCATGGGTGTATTGGGGACATTTGAGTAGATAGTGTTTGAGGTCTTCGATGACGCCCGGACATCTGGGGCAGTTGTCAAGACCGTATCTTCTGCTCCGAGGGTACTCTGAAAGACTCGGAGGTACTTAGCGCTCGGGACTCGGCTTCACCGTATGTGGTGCGCCCTTGTCAATAAGTCCGGGTGTCCCAAAATTGGTCGGGGGTCGGAACGGCGGAATGGTCGGGGACGTCGGGGGACGTCAGAGGTGATCAGGAAGAGTTGGGCATGATGGGTGCAAGGTCTAGCATCGAGCTAACCTGCGAGGGAATGACGAGGGGACTCGTCGACTTCAGGGAGGGGAGAATATCTTAGTTGATAATCAGACTAAAGTTACAAGGTGATAAAACTATGTTTATATACGAAGGGAGAACACTGCGGAAACCTCAAGAGGTTGCAGTGTTCCGAGGCGGAAAGCTGTCCCGGAGGACAACTCAGTATGAGAGCGCTCCCGAGTTGCGGGACTGCCACAGACAATACTAATTAGCGGAACTAGTTCGAATGGAGGTAAGTGAAGGTACTAGAATGGACGGGGGTAATATAAGTGTCAAGTAAGCTCCGAGGTCTCGAAGCTGTGTCAGACTGAAGGTACTGAACCATCTCGGGCGCGACAGACCGAGTCGGAACTTACTCAGAGTACTCGGAAGCGAGCCTAATGTATGGGATATGACAGCAGTGTGGTGAGTCAGCCCTTTTGATGCGATGAAGGTGATTGTTGAGCGGGCAGTGACGGTGACTTCTTTCTAGGCAACAAGCAGAGAACACTAACACTTTAGGCTCTCCAGACAACTGCTCTTGCCTCCACGGATAGAACACTATTAGCTAGGGATGTGACTCTCCTAGACGAAACAGTCCTAG
>JBBPNE010000423.1:0-22459 GCA_038090735.1 Xerocomellus amylosporus | reverse complement strand
TCGTTTACCGGCGAGACAACAGACCCATAAATTAGAACATGAACGATAATACAGATATGATTTACTTTGCGTAGAGTCGACGGGCACGTTCCAGTGTAAATCAGATATGATACCATGATCGGTTAGGCTGACCGCGTCCACTGGAAATGAAGGTGAGTCATCGCAAAATCCGATCGTGTCGAGCGCGAACCAAAGCCATGAACTGTCGGAGGGTATTGCGGAAGATCGGTTCGACCCCCAGTGACCTTGTAAAAAAAACAAGTTAACTACGTTTCTTCGATCAACGTTACTTATGGTAGCAGACCTGCGTCATGCCTAGGGCCCACAAGGGGAAGATGTGCATCAGACTTACACTGCAGTCAATTAAACATCCTCGGTAGGTCCATTGTCATCCCAAAAGGGATTCCGAAGCGCTGCAACTTGAAGTTCTTAGCTGGCAAGGCGCTGACAACGGCGAGCGCAGCCAAACCAGAGAGGACAGCGAAGAGAGAGAAACGCAATATAATCAAGTCGAGAGTCGGAAAACTGGAGGGCGGTTAACAGGACACATGTATACCTTTCGGCAAAGGGGTCAATGCACGGTATCGACCAACGGAGAAATCATTTTATTCGGGTGCTTGAGCCCGGACGCTGAGCTGGCGGATTTCTGTTAATGACGGCAACGGTGTGATGCTTTACTGTTTGGTCGCTCTGCAGCTGATAACCAGACTTTTCTTCCTTGCGGCGGCGTAACGAACAATTCCTCGGGGATATGCCGAAAGTATACTGAGGGCGGTTAGATCTGAAGGTTGATAGCATCAGTCCATCTACTCGCATCAGAAACTGCGGAAGTTACTCGGATGCCATGATTGTCGGTCGGCAACACAACGTAGTAAGTGCGAGGTAGGACCGCACTCCCGATGTGACCTGACGAACACTTGATATACCGATCTCTTCACGAAGTCTTTAGCATCCCGGACAGGATCTCCTTGGTAATACGAGGATGAAGCTGAACATTATGAACGGTGCGGAGAACGTGTACTTGTGTGAATGACGGAAAAATGGTTGTCGAGTTTGTTGGGGTGTGCCTTTGATGTCCTTGAACACTGTCGCCATTGGGGATCGTGACCATAGTACAACACTATGAAAACTGACCCAGCTCGTCTGTCTATGAGGAGGGTCAGCGCCATTCTGAATTCACGAAACAAGTGACACCTTGATTGTGAGATTGTGACGTTCTTCTGCGCTCGGTGGCCAGGATAAATGTATGTGTGCAGTATGGAGAGGTAGAGGGTTACACGAAGAAAAGGCCCCTGGAAGGGATTCCACAATTCGAAGTACGACGATTCGTCGGCTGGCATTCCACCCTCGTCCAGTGTCTGCGAAGCGAGTGCATTGGCACGGTCGGCCCATTCCGTTCGCCTTATACACCGGTCTATCAGTTTGTGTCTTGCCATAAATCGATTCCCGCCCAGCGCACCTCGGGACTAGGATTGCGAGCGTATACGATGGGACCAATCGCGACTCGAGCACCCCCGCGCCTGTACAGAAAGGGGTTTCCTAGCGAAATAGGGGAAGGGCTTGCGTCAGGAGGCTGGGAGGTCGCCTCGACATGGCCACGCACTCAAGGTCGGGAGCGCTGTGAGGGTCGTCGGTTGGTCAGTGAGTCAACACGGACATCCGTCGGCAGTCACTCGAATTCGCATGTCTATGTCGCGCGCGTCGGGGACGGCCCCATATATCTGACAAGAGAGAGCCACTGAGACACAGCCGCATAAACACGGCGAGCGCAAAGGCGCGATCCGGGGACAAAGGAAATAAATAAAGGGAAAAATAGAACAAACGGCCTCTGGATCGGATCCGAGCGCCTGACGGGCTGGGCTGTCTGGGCGAGAGGAGTTCATCGAAGTCATTGCCAGAGGCTGGACTCTCGATACAATTGTTCCGGAAAATACTTGAATCCGGCCATAGCTCCAATTGCGCTGGGGAGAAGCCGGGCACTGTGTAAGATGCGTGACACTTCCTAAAAAAAAGGGGTCTCGTGGACTGGAGCCATGGCTAAGAGCCCCGAGTTCTCCTCCAATCATTTGCGTCCCGCCACATATGAGGGTATTCGGGCTTCCAGGCCGGGGTGACGGCACGATATCGGTGCTGGAACGTTATGGAGTTGCTATATCAAGATGAGCGAGAGGACAGCAAGGAACAAAATGACGGAATCACCATCAGCATGACAAGACAGGATGCAAATGTATAAGCCAGTGGGCGCGTATAATACGTACGAGGTTGATCGTCCGAGCAGTCATACGTGGCCATGGTAACGACGCGACAGGGTTAGTCTTGACCTACGTATACTGTTGGTGGCGCATTTAGCATATCGCAAGGCACACCAGGATGAAGGCCGGGTATGAGATCATGAAGGAACCAGGAACATACCTTGGCCAAGTCTGCCTCTTTCCGTCTTGCACGATCGCGAGACAAGGCCAAGTATGAGTCTCCGATCGTCCACCAAACCTGAATAGAGTAGTATTGAACACCAGTTGCCAGACCAGGCCTCTGAGGCCCCCTGACTTTCGAACCTGCTCGGATGCGCTTGGTAGGTTCGCGATCCGATGGGAGTGCGAGCCCGAGGGAGAGCAAAAGGCTGTACATCCCTATCACAACCCGATCTGCTTGCAATCATGATCGCGGACTGTGACGTTGCGAGCCGGAATGTAAAGGGTCCTTTGGTTGTCGAGTTGGCTCACTCTCTGGACAACCTACCCTGAGAAAAGGCCTGTCAATCGGTTCGGATACATCGCCCGAAACACGGCTCCCGACCGGCTTTCTGTCCGACATGAGGGACGCTTTCAGCGCCCTGGTGCCGCTCAGCGAGCTCAAATGAAAGATAAGCGTGAATTTTTATAATCAACACAGCGACGTGCAAAATACGAGCATGGGACGAACTGTGCAGTGCGTTACCGCCCGCCCGTGTGAAGACTTGGGTGATCGCGGAGATACTGCATGGTTGTAGATTAGATACTCGGCCACGGAAGCCGTAGAATTGACCATTATCTACAATGCGCCGGCCCGAGACGTTAACGCAGCAAGGGGGTCCCAAGATGTGTATGTCAAAGTAGTCAACGCACCCGAGAATGGAGACCTTGACAGGAGTACTTCGGTTATCATCATCATGATCTGGTCCTCGCAGTCCATAGACATGTACGATATGACAACCTTATTCCATACCAAAGGGGATGCCATTCCGGCATGAGCACCGCACTGACAGGAGTTGATAGATGAGCCGTGACCGGGAGCAATGCCCCAATTCGTACCGAACCCTGAGTATCCTGATTGTCCCGTGGGGTTTCCTCTCGAATCTGGCGGTTCCGCGTCGATTCCGACTCGAAATCATGCAACGTGTTCATCCAAATCGGTTCGATATCTATGGTTAGCTCATCCAAATCTGTCAAACTTAACCTTGTACTGTAGCTGCAGGTGCAGCAACGTGCCGCGTGCATGGCACTTTCTGCGCCCGTAACTAAACAGTGTTCAATGAGCCAAGCCGAAGGAAATGAACACCCAGCCTGATCGCAGACACCACCAATTTGCTACACGCCCCAAATAATGTTTTGGCCACAAACGGATGCCAGATATGGACTCAGCGGGTAAAAATACGTCGATTTAGCATGTTCCGATGATTTTCCCACGTATTTTTGAGTTGGCCAAAATTTTGAGTGTAGTCAGGGGTTGATATTGCTAGATTTGATGGTGGAGAACAAGTGGAGAATGGGTCAATTTGTAACCTGAGGGTTAATGATTATATGTAAGGCCCCCAAAAAAACCCGAAATGGAAGTTTTAACAGATTTTGCTTATTTTGTACTAACTCCCAATAAACATAATCTGCACGAAAAACATGCTTACGACAAATTGTGGATGTGTAATAATTCACTTTGTGCTGGGTGGCAAACTTGCTGTGTCTGGTCGCCCGCAACAGAGGAACGTCGAGGATTTGAAACGGGCACCCTTGGCACAACCGGGGCTGATCGTGAGTTATGTAACATAAAACGTGATTCTGATTCGCCACCGGCCGGTCAACAGGCTGATTCAGAGGTATGACTTGCAAGTTTGTTCAAGTTGTCAGTCCAAACTTTAGCCCTGGCTGCCATGGCCACGGTGACGAGCTACTAGTATCCACTTTTTCTCACTTGACAGCCATGAGAGGATCTGCCATTGCTGTCGTGGCGTTCGACGCCTCGTCCCTGAAATGAATGGAGATCGGAGGGTCGGCCGCCACCCGCAGCGCACACTAGTCCACATCCAGATGTGACTCCAAGCCACCCTTTGTTGCCCTCAATTTTCAGCAATTCCAAATGGAAACACGTTTTCGTGGAGCGGGGAGCAATAAGACCGCATGCAGCACATTATCAGGTACTTTGATGCAGAGATTGATCATGATGCGCTCTCGGAAGGCGAGTGACGATATTCTTGAACATCATGGCGTGCTATCGACCGACCGCGGACTTTGATAACTTGATAACTGCCAGCAATATGCCATTACTATGGGTCGCGCCAAGGGGATTGCGTACTAGCTGTAGAACCACTCCAGTCATGCGAGGGTTCTGGCATTCATCCCCGTCGCAATAACCTGTTGTCAATACTTGGAAACAATTATCACCACCCATTCTGGCCAGTGGTGGTTACGGTGCGGCCGTGGAGCTGCCTTCTGACACCTAGACATGTTACGTACCATGGTGGTAGAGCGCTGCCACTGGCGAAGAGGGAAAGGCAACGTTGTCGCAGCTTCGAAAGCTACACTTAGCAATATCATGTTTGTTTCCCCAAGAGGAGGCAGGTCGTGGCGCATGTCTTCGTTTTTTTGCTTAGTCATCTTCACCCAATCACCCTGACTCGAGCGTTCAGTCAGCGGAAAGACGACTTTTTCTCCAATTCCACAACCTGCCTTTGAACATGGTTTCAACGCATGCCAGCCACGAAGGTTCACAAGAACCGGCTCCGATAACGCCAGGAGGAACGTATTCGATCCAAGTGAGTCCACAGTTTTTTTTTTCACACACCCCAAAGGCCACGCAAGCGACAGCAGTATTGTTGCTGACTCATCACATGGTGGACACTAGATGGTCACGGTCGGATGTAAGATCTACATTCGTAGACCTACCCCGGACGGCAGCGAAGAAGAACGCCTCGCAGAAATCCTTTCTATCCGGGACAAGCCCGTGAATCCATATGCCATCGCTGCTGCTGCACGGCGTGCCACACGGGGGAGCATAAAAGAAGAAGAACCCGAACCCAAACTCGAGGATAAATGGGAATTCTTTGTCCATTGGGACCAGTTCAACAAACGATTGGACGAGTGGGTCACTGGTTCGCGGCTCGTCCTCAGTCGTGATTTGGAATGGCCCCGTCCTAAGCCGCCGCCGGGCAAGAAAGCCGGACCTGGCACACAGAAGGCGCCGAGCAAAGTTCCTCGTTCACAATCGCTTCTCAGGAAAGCAACCGCTAATGCGGCCGCTGCCGCTTCACCAACGCCGGCTTCAACACCTGCACCAGGCACAGGGCGTGCTGGGTATACTTCACCGTCTCCCGGGCCTTCGCTCAAGCGCAAGACCCTTCACGAAGAGCAAGAAGAGGAGGAGGAGGAGGAACCCGAAGATGAAGACCTCGATGCAGAAGGCGAGATGGACGTCGACGCCGAAGGTGAAGCTGAAAGCGACACCTTTGACCTCAGCGTGAACGGCACCCCACCCGAACCCCCTCAACCTGTCTCTTCGTTCAGTAAAGAGCAAGAAATCGAGAAACTTCGGACCTCCGGCTCCATGACACAATCCATCTCAGAAATTGCGCGCGTGAAAAACCTCAACCGACTCCAAATCGGTAAACACGAAGTCGACGCGTGGTACTTTAGCCCCTACCCAAAGGAATACGCACATCTACCAGTGCTATACATTTGCGAATTCTGCCTGTCGTATTTCCCATCCCCAATGATGTTGTCCCGGCATCGTCACCGGTGTACGATGCTTCATCCCCCGGGTAATGAAATATACCGACATGAGGACATATCCTTTTTTGAACTGGATGGCAAACGCCAGTTGACATGGTGCAGAAACCTCAGTCTGCTATCAAAGTGCTTTCTAGATCAGTACGTGTCACGTCTGCGGCGTCGATGTCTACCTCATGCCAAGATTTTCAGTAAAACTTTGTACTACGATGTTACCCCTTTCATGTATTATGTCATGGTGGGTAACAGTGTAGTCTTGTCCCGCTCTACCACCTCTAATCACCAACCTTTCATAGACCCAGCGGGATTCCACTGGCTGTCATCTTATCGGCTATTTTTCCAAGGAGAAAGAATCTACAGAGAACTACAACGTTGCCTGCATTTTAACGCTTCCGCAACATCAACGTCATGGCTATGGCAAATTCCTCATCGAATTCTCTTACGAACTCAGCAAGAAGGAAGGGAAGCTTGGGAGTCCTGAGAAGCCGCTCAGTGATCTGGGTCTCCTCTCGTACAGGGCATATTGGGCCGAGGTCATCGTGGAGCTCCTCCTTAATGCAACCGACGAGCTTAGCGTTGATGATATTGCCCAGAAGACAGCCATCACACACGCGGATGTCATGAATACGTGAGTACATTCCATTTTATCCCCCCCTAGATGTCAGATTGTAAACCCTTGGGATCTGACGCCATCAAATCTAGGTGCACGACTTTACAATTGTTCAGACACTGGAAGGGCCAACACATAATTTGTCTGTCGGACGCCGTGCTGGAGAAACACGAAAAAGTGCGCAACAAGCGTAGACGACGGATCCACCCCGAGCATCTCATTTGGAAACCTCCTGTCTTCACTCGGGATCAACTCCGTTTTTTCTGATGGACATCGTGTACCTGTTTTTTTACGTTATTTCTTCTGTTTGTTTTTTTTGATTCCGTTGTTCCTTTGACGATACCTGCGTGTCATCGTTGTAGCTCTAGCGTGTTCTGTTTCGAATCCATCACGGCGTATGCTGTTATACCATTGTAACACCCTACACATTTGTCTCTTGTGCCATGCCTCGTCGAGTCCTCAACCCCCATTGGCAAAAAAAAAAAAAAGGTTGAAATGCGTCAAGTATGACCCAGTTTGCCCTCCCGTACACCCTGCACTCGCCTTCTCAACACGATACCTTCCTCCTCGCTCACGTGACCTGACCTACCATCACCCTCGGTGAACGTGTGCAACGGCATGCGCGGAGTGAGCGGCGACGGCGGCATAGACACCGCAGGCGAAAAAAACCCCTCGCCTGCCAACCGCAAATTCTCCTCTCCCGCAAAGTAGCACGCTTGTAGTGACGCGTCCGACGCATCCTCATCACCTGCCTGTGACTCGATCTGTAGTTGATTCCGACCGTGATCTCGCGTTTGCGCGCCTGCGTGCACGGTGACGGACGTGCCTACGCCAGCCTCGGACACACAGCCATGTTCATGCCCATCTCCATCGGTCCGTCGCTCTACCGAGTCCTCGGGCGCGAGGCCCTCGGAAGCACGTGCGGGTAAGGCCGCGACGGCAATGCGTCGGCCGTCGGGGGTAATGGCTGCGTCGCTTGTAGAGGCCTTGATGACCTCGACGACGCCGAGCGTGCGTGCGATCACGTACGAGGATACATCCTGTGTTTATCCGACGGGAGGTGACGTTGGTGGGTTGATGAAATCATGATGGGCATCGTGCGTTAATTAACCGGGGGGAATAAAAAAAAGGGGCGTTAGTGAACAGAAGGAGAAGAGGGCAGGGCAGGGGAAACGGAAAATGAAGACGGGTGCACGAACACGACAACGCTACGACATAGCGGACGGAATCAAGCGAATGAAAAACCTTTAGGTGGGGATACGAAGGTCAAGACAAGCCTTTCAGGAAAGGTTGGAAAGCGGAACCTCGGAACGTCCGGCCGTAATAGCCCGAAATAAAGTATAAAATAAGGTTAAATAAAGTAAAGGACGCGAGCCATCCATTTCGAGGTCAGACGAGCCCCAAGAAAATAAATATTCATTTTAATCCATCCATTACGAAAGAAAAAGGGAATGACGAGACGAGGGGGACGTACGAGAAGCGTCAGGAGCACAACAGGAAGGACAAGTATGACCGCCAAGATCCGGAAGGTCGACGCCACACGGCCGATGCACGAATTGGGCTGATAATACCATAGATAGGTCACGTATGCATCCCAAAGCCAACTTGGGAGTGTCGAGGCGATGTGCCAGCCTACCAACAAGGCAGACGACGACGATTCAGAAGACAACGCGTCCAAGGAGGGGGAGGGTGACGACGCCCACGCGTCCGTCATGGCATAAACTAATGGTGACTGATCCGAGTGGTGATGAGGAAGTGGGAGATCTGATGGGCCGTCCGTACACTTGTTAGCAGTGGTCGATTACGATAGGGCGCAGTGGAGAAAGGTCGGACACGGGACAGGTCTCAGAAGCAACGAAAGAAGGGCGTAAACAGCAGCGACGCCCTAAGCGCTTCGAGCCACAGTGGACCGTGACCTCGGGGAGGTGCTTGTCTCCGATGCGCGAGAAGAAAAAAAAAGTCAGAATGGAGCTCGCGTCTGTCTGTCAAGGTGCGGGTGATACCGGCTGCGACAACTTGGGCTCTTTGCAATAACGACCACGTGCCAACTTGGGGCATAATTGAACGCACAAAGTTAACTTTGTCCGCGACGCCACAAGAAGCAAAATCTATGAATGCATTTGAATTCGGAACCCGATAACGCGAGACGGTACAGAGACGACGGGGCTACATAATGTCTTCCGACAGACCGATAGGGGAAGTCCATTGGTGTACAAATAACTACGAGATATCCTATGTTGAACAGCAATGAAGAAACAAGAAATTACGACACAATGAGAACATATCCAGACAAGCAGACCGTGCTGCCGATAGCGTTAACGAGGGAGCGGAGACGTGCTGACAAAACGACAAAGACCAGACTAGGGGAACATGATACTGGAGGGGAATACGACGCCGTCTGGGCGGATCATGATGATCGGCCGACGTTTGGCGACCTGGTTTTCTGGCGGCAAACACCCAAGGACCTCAGAACACCTCACCTCTACATACGGTGAGGGCTCAGACCCAAAAAAGATTTGAATGGGCTCCGCCTTGCTGAAATTTTCGCCATAAACAGTCAACATCTTGCTGATGTGAGGGTTAGGCTTCGCCAAGACACCGCGCGACTGCGCGCAGTTCGTCTTGGGAGCTTCCGCAGCACGGTCAGGTGGGAGGTATTTCACGACTGCGGGGAATGGCGTGACCGGCTTGGAAGGAATGGGGAACGACCCAGTTTGCGGTGCGTTCTGGTTGTCAAACAAGATAGGCGGCACATAAAAATTGTACCGCACTTGGTCTGAAAATAGCCTCTTCAGCATGGAGAAAAATGGAATAAAAAAAATAAAGTATTACCTGTGCCAACAATCGTCCAGACACTTGTTTCACCAATATCAACTTGCCACAGCGCCCCGGATGATGCACCGGCATCGCTCGAGGAACCCCGGCGACCAGAAGAGGCAGAGCCCGCTGATGTAGGACGTCTCCGTCCTTTAGGACCCGGATTCTTGGCAATACCACCGGCGCTGGACGTAGAGCGTTTCCCTTTTTTAACACGACCGCCATCATTGGAGAAATCATTTGACGACGATGGCGAAGCGGGCTCGCTGTTGGCTGTGCCATTGGGATGACCAAAATAGTCAGGACCATTCGACATTGACGCCGGCGTCGACACAACGGGAGATCCCGGAAGAATCGGTGACGTTGACCCAAGATTCTGGGGAATATTCCATTGCCGACCGTCGATTGGTCGATAGGTGTTCACTTTCTCACCCATGCAGGACAAGAAAGCGCCTGTCTGGCCGGGCGTGCCGGGCTCCGGCATACCCTTGGTGGTGTCGAATACTTCAAATGCGATCTTGTGCAGCTGAGACACAGGGTCACCACAGACCTCGCCGGGAGCGCAGTAGTGGTCTGCAACACCTTTGGCGCCCTCCTGGAGGCCCCCACCAACGACGGTCGTTTGGTGGTCAACTTTACGGATGATAAGGACGGGTGAGACCACGCCGGAGACGAGGCACTGCAGCACAACCGTCTGGTTGTAGTAGATCGGGATCTGTGAACCGTTGTTTGTGAAAGGGATTGCGTTCGGGGGAGGAGAAGGATAATCAAGTTGGATTGGCGGCGGCGGCGGGGTATCGATGCTGCCAGAAGGTTTGTTCACGTCAACGATGTACATAACGAACGGGTCCCAACTTGCGGTTCGAGCAATGAAGGATGGCGTGCTGGACCTCACACGACTGTCAATGCCCATAAGCGGTGCGCCATCAGATCCCTTGAAAGACGATCCGGAGCCGGAAACGCAAAGGTATTTCGTAGACACCGTCTGAGAGCGCAAGCGGTGGAACAACGAAATGGTCGACCCGTGATTGATGCACACTGCCAACAACCAATTCAATTTAATCAAATGGGACGAAACAACTGCCAGTGTTTCACCTACGTTCGAGGTTCTTGGCGCTTTGTCTCTTTTTGCTTGGTTTACTGATGACCTTGATGGACCGGGAAGGGAAGGTCCCGATGACACGCTCAGGTTCGTCGTCACATGGTGCTGTAATCTTGACGAGAGCTTCAACTTTCTTTTTCTTCTCATCGACGTCTGAAATGAAAAGTTGCTTGCCGACGCAACGACCGATGTAAGTTGTACCCGTGGGGGCATCATTTACGTCAAAAATCTTGCCAGAGGCAGAAGTCCATTCGATCGCGCCCTCCTGCGGCACGGGTTCGCCGGAGATGCAAACGGTGACACGTGGCGGACAAAGCTTTGGCTCCTCCCCGCGGCGGACGACGTCTGTCCACCACGAGTTGCCAATCATTATCGCTGTGGGTGGGGGACAAAGGAAGCGCTTCTCAGTCCCGTATGATTTTTGGGCGACCTTGGAGGACATCACAATGACGGTCCTTTCGCCAAAGGCAAGGCGATTTGGAGCCCGCACGTATTGGTCCAAACAAGGGCTATCGAGGAGAAACCTAAGTATGGGAAATTTCAAATTAATGGAGGACGGGACTCACCGGATAAAGGTCTGCAAGTCATTCGACGAGCCTATGCCTGGTCCGTGGCGTAAGCCAGGGAAACCAGCAGCAATGCTTGGCATCAAGGAGAGGTCCGCATGAGGGTTGGGACCCAAATATTGCGGGATATCGTCGTACGCCGGCATACCCGAGTCAGGATGGAAACAATGGGTGGCCTGAGGAGCGACGCCTGTTCGAAACATGTCGGGACTATGGCCCATGTGCGACGGGACGGAACTGGGAGGAAGGGAGCTGTGCGGGAAACGAGAGTCGTGCTGGAAGCGGCCCATACGATCCTGAAACGGCTGGAGAGCAGAAGGCGGGTAACCGGCGCCATTGCTCATACCATAATCATCGGCGAAATCTGAGTGATACCCAGGACCACTGACGCTGGAGATCCGACGCTCAGGAAGGTCAGGGTAATGACCGTCGGAAAAGCCTTTTGGATGGCCATTGAGAGGAAACACGGGCGAGTGTATACCGGCCATAGGGTCGCTTGGTGTGAGTGGGGAAACCTTGCCGGAGCTGCCACTGTAGGAGGAGGGGACACTGCTCATTATGTCGTACGAACTGCCGTTGGAGTGGGCAAATGCGGGGATAGGGTCTGAAAAGGAGGTGCGGGGGTAAGCGGGGTCCTGGGGTATGCTGTAGGATGGCGCAAGGGAGGAGGGGGACGACGAGTTGGCGCGATAACGGGCGGAGGCGAATGAGCTGGGGTTGCTGTTGAATATGTCGTAGGGGGGATGGTCAGGCACGTCCATGGGTTCTGCGTGATCGAAGTTTTGAGGGGGGATCGACTGGGAGACATGGTGGTGAGAAGGCGAAGCGGTGTCCATAGACTGCAGAGAAGGGAAGGTCTGATCGAGATCCGCGGGGTAGAGACTGTGCGAGGGCTGGTGTGCGGTGGCAGCCCCAAAGTCCATTGTGTATGGGGAGGAGGGGGAGGAGGAGGAGATGGTGGATGTAGCGGACAAAGATGAGACTTGAAGTTGTTTGCGCGGATGGGCGATGTCAAGAACAAATGGGTGATCGGGCGCCGGCAGTTGCCGCTGTCACATCACGGAGCGTCCATTTTGAGCGATCAGGTCGAACGAAGGGAAATGAACAGGTCCGTACCAGCTCAGTTGTAGAGTGACTGGCACTTGTCAGAGCCTCCTTCGGTCAGTGAATGCTGTAACACCTAACCCAAATTACGATCAGCACGCGCCACTGACCCGTCTCCCAAGACAGCGAAGTAACACCACTGGGCCTCTACAAATTTGGACCAAATGGGGCCGCGTTGCTGTTTGCGACTGTCGCGTTGCCGTTATGACGCTTGTTTGCTGATACGTGGATACAACCCGTGACCAACGAGGCGGACGTATTCTGATCTGCTGTGCCACAGATGGAGGGGATCAATCGAGAAATGGGAGCACACCATACCGCTCCACGACCCTCCTCTTTATATCTGTGGATTTTCACGAAACTTTAATTGCGTCTGGGCATCCGTAAGACCCAGATCACCAACACCGCGGCAGGCGCCGATTTCATGAAAACACAACAATCCCGTTCCCTTTCTATCAAATTCATCCTTACTCGTGTCTCGGCAAGCCTGCAAAGATCCAGCACGAGTCCTCATTTGCGATCTCTTTCTTGCCTTTCTAGGCATCTTTCCTTTGCCTATCGGTATTCGGTATATTCCAGGTCCACCGCCCCGTATTCTGCGTCTTTTCTTCCGATTGGCTTCTGTCAACAGTCAACCTGCCTTGTGGCATTTATTCTGCGCGGTCGCACACCCGATGGAATTAATTGCGTTTTTCAGCGCATCTCCCCCATCGGATCTCTTCTACTTTCGACATGCTCGGTCTTTCCCGTCAATGAGGTACATTGTCCTGTCTAGTCATTCTGAGCCACCGATTGATAGACGCCTTGCCGTCTCTTCCTTCCAGACCGTCCTTTGGACAATAATTTTAGCGGGACTCGCACTGCTCTCCCCCTTCTCTTTGTAGCCAGTCGCACACGCTCAGTTTATTCGGGAGCAACGCGTAACCTTTCCCTCCCCTCGCCGTCCCCCCACGGTTCACAACGCTACCGACGATCTTCCTTGGTTTTCGGATATGTGACCCTTGGAATGTCATCCCGTGTGCTAACCCCCCACTCAACCACTATGGGATAATAATCTCTCTGGAATTCCGGTCAGAAACTCGGTTACATCCGATCACTACTTAACTTCTAACGGCACCTGTGCTTGTGCCATATGGCTCCTCTCTCAACGCCACCGGGTTCCGTCCCGCTTGTTGCGATCGCGCGGACTTTGACATATGTAACATAGACTGGTCGGATGCAAATCACCGAAGGCCCTGCCGGACCAACAGCCCCTCCATCCTCTATTCGTGCTCTCAGTTGCAAAGAGTAACCAGATCAGTGACAAACTCAACACATCGGTGCTCTAATTGTATTTGGCTGCCATCCACGAGCAAACAGCTAGAAGTCAATTCCGTATGGAAGGTGCTAGCTTAACATTATCTTTTTTCCCTGGAAGAGATTCAAGTTAAATCGCGAAATGATGCCGCGATGCGTGCGCTTTCACACCCCAATTTGTTTATCTTTTTATTTCTTTCTCTTCAAATCTTTTTCATGAATCTCCCGATTTTCTTTCTCCTCTCCAAATCTGAGTTGCCACATGCCCCTTGGGTGAGGTCGCAGGATCATTCTGCGCCGTTACCACGAGTTTATCTCAAATACATAGGCCAACCGGTGAGAGCGCAATATTATATATATTGGCATTCGCTGCCTAGGCATCGATCGATTGTGCAATTTAATCTCGGAATGTGACCAGTGGATAGCCCTCGAACGTCTGACAATTTGCTTCCGTGGAGGCTGTTATGCCTCGTGCCTCGCACTTAGTTAATTCTGTCAGGGTCCTAGAGTTGACCCCAATGCCATGGAGGCCGAGTTGGGGCTAGATTTGAAGACAAGGAATAAACACCAACTGGAAAATGAATCACGCTGATACCACGATAGATCGCTGAACGCTCGACGCGGAGCATCAATGATATTATTAACGACGACAGTGGTACCACTAAAGACAACGGGTCTATTTTTCTCTCAGCTTTGGTGCTAAACATGATCATGGTAGCACAGCAAGGAATTCCACCTCCATGGAATGCCGTTTGTCCCTACCGTATTCTTTACGTTTCCGGCGAAAAATCTACTATCGGACGAAGGCTAGCAGAGGCTAGCGCACCCTGAGGCGCACTGCCTCCTCCATTAACGAAGGGTCCTGCCAGGAACATGCAAAGAGGGTTGCCTCGGAGCCCGCGCAGAGAAGGAAGAGATCGTGACCGGACACAATCCCCCGGGGTCAGGGATGAGGTGATTTCATAGTGGGCGTGCACAACGTTGGGGGTCGGAATGAATGGAAAACGGCATGCTGGCGCAAGAGCGCGCCGAGCCAAGCCAGAGGAATCCGCGTTTGGACAAGACTGGGTTGAAGTGGCTAGTGTTGGATTGATCAGAACGTAGTAGTAGCCCGAAGGTGAGGTGACCCTGATCGATGGACGTCGTCACCAGGAGATGGAATACGCGCCGGACGAGTGAGGCCTGCGCCTCAGGAGCATCACCCACGATGTCTGACTGTTGAATTAAGCGGTGCCATGCAACCGAACTGTGCAAGTCATAGTACGACTACGCTGCGCTGATAACGATGAGTGCGGAGGTATCGAAATCTGCAGAATGGCTGGCTGTAAACATGCAGGAATGGTGTGTCGACAGCGTAGTGAATCACGCGGTGCTCACGATGATTAGTCTGATCATGCGAAGCTAGCGTGAGAGAATCAAATATCTTAAGCGACCGAAGACCCACCTTTTGAGGAGGACAAGGCCATCACCAGAGAGCCGGCGGAGGGCCACAAAGCTGATCAGTGAGTCATTGATGAGTATGGAGATGCAACGCGGTCGTGCCATCTGCGCTGGCGGTGTCAACCTGAAATCGAAAGATCAACACGACCAACAGCCAAGTCATATAAGATGATTCATGCTGAGCATGGCTGAGCTGTTCAATGCCGCATCAGATATACGCCAAGTAGTAGTGCGGATTAATGGGGTCGTGTGGGTGACTAAAATGGGAGTGTCCGAGTCAATCTCCGTGGCGGTCGTCAGCGCAGTCAGGGCTGCCAGCACGGCTCAGCGACAACCAACTGCACAGACTCGTCTGCTCATCACAGCTCGGCCGCGAAGTCGCGAGTTGCAGTAGACTGACTCGGTTGTCTCCATTTCTTGCATTGTACATTCAATTCTATCTCATTGGCCAGCCGCCCAGCCTTTGCAGCGACCCCCCCTGCTCGTAGTTCGAACTGGATTCTGAACACAATGTCAGCAGCTGCGTATCGTCTGGAAACCCCCCGTCCTCGCCCTCCGCCACCCCCATTGCGCCATCCTTCTCCCAGGACCTCGATTCACATCAACACTCAAAGTAACCAGACACTCCTTTATGACCTTCCTTCCTCTCCTCCCATCACCTCACCGCCAGGCAGTCCAATTCTCACCAAACATGGTCTAACATCGCCAACGTCTCCGTCTTTCCCTGGTGGCAGAGCCAGGGGCCGCAGGGGTGGTCGCACAGGTCCGATACCGCCGGCCCGTAATCGCTCCTCGACACCGCTCGGCGTATCCCAAAGCGACGTCGAGAAATTCACCGACTATTGTCGCTCATGGTACTCTACCCATTTCTTTTTCTTTTTCTGGTGGCATCTGTTCACGACGTTCGATAGGTACTTTGACCAGGACGAAGCCGCTGGTCGTGTCATGACACAAATACTGGCCAACGTGGCACCATCCCAGCGTGCGCTTTACTCGCGCCTTCAAGCGTCCGTTCGCTCTGCTTACCACTCGAGTGTCAACGCACGACGACATGCGGAGTTCCAGGCACATATCTGCGCTACGCAGCCAGGTGGTTCTTTGATGCCTCATTCCCGCGCAGACCCAAGCGGTCCAATAGCGAGAAAGGAGCGTTTCGATCGGTTGGATAGGTTCGTAAGGACTTGGTGTACGATGGGCATGCCAGGAACGAAACCCTTCTTTGAGGCACTGTGGGCAGTCATGCGATTGCAAGTGCTCCCAGAACAACTTGGGGGTGCGGGGGCCAACAGAATTCAATGGGAATTCGATGATGCCGTGTTCAAGGAGGCAGCGTATGTCCCCCTCGCTTTATCTGGCCTTACATCTCTGACCTAAAATCTTTCCCTCCCTATCTCTCACGCAGTGGCAAGGACTTCATGCTCGAAGCAATCGACGTCCTTAAAGGGGTAGGTTCCTCTTTTTCCATTAATGTATACTTTGATACCTACCGCTCCTTAGGTCCTAGCCTTCGAGGAGGTTCCTTCCTCGGGTGCAAAGTGTCGCAGCTATCCACCATCGTCCTCACGTCTGAACAGCAAATCAAATTCATTGTCCACCCCCAGTACCTCTCGTCCACCAAAGCCATCGCCCATTTCCGTGGTTACTAGTCACAGCAAGCGCGCGCGAGCGCCCAGTGACCCATTCTTAGATATGCCCGGCCTCTCACACTCCCTCCCATCTGCGTCTTCTCATTCCTCCGGTGTCACGATACCTCCTTCCATCGCAGAAAACGCGGAAGATGATGCACCACCCATTATCTCGCACGATCCTGATGGGGAAGAGGAACTGCAATTGGCTCCTCTCCGCTCAGAGGTCCCAACTGAGGAAGCGGACGATGTGTATTTGCGCATTTGGACAATGCCAGATTTACCGAACCCGGAGTACTTGTCGTTGTTGGCTGTTTTTCCTTCGTTTGTCACCCGAGGATCGCCACCTCGTTTCCCCGTCTCACCGCATCCTCGAGCACCTGATATCGAGGAGGGTGAGGAAGAGAGAGGGGAAGGCAAGGAAATTCGCTATGGCACGGGTTCGATGTGGGTGAGCGCTAAGCAACGGAGCGATGGGTACAGGGGCGGATGGTGGACACGGTTCGTCCTATGGTGGCGAAGACTGTTTTGTTAGGATACCCCTCTTCCTTCCGCACCTTCAAGTTGCGGGAAGGGATGCATCAACATTCAACAAGCGTACTGAACATATGTAACACTCTTTTGTCCATCACATGCACTTTTGATTGGCACATTCGTTCTGATACCTCTTTCGTAGACGGATGTTGTTTGATTTGGACATGGACATGGCACACAGCAGAGAGACTGTTCCATTCTACTTGGACATTTCGGTTCAGCTTTTTTCTTGTGTTCTGCATGCTGTATAACGGTGGTCATACGGCGAAGACGGTGGTGCCGACCGGACCCGTTTCATATGAAATGACGGCAACCGGAATCGTTGGCTCTTGTGCCGAATGGACAATAAACCCGGCCACCCGGTCGTGCCAATCACCGCACAGCCATTTGCGATGAGCGGGTCGGGTCTTCTCTATCGAATATCAAACCAACGAAGCCCGCCTTTCCCTTACTGGTTCAATCATCCCTTGGCAAATATTCTCCCCCCTTTTTTTCCTTGTTTCAATTTCCGCCCGCCCCAGAACCCTCACGCACCCCGCGTTTGATCCATCTGATCTCAATTCCGAAGCGCCCAAAGTCTTCCATGCTGATGCGGCGACAGGACGGCAGAAAAAACGTTGCAGGTGGTCGCGACGGCGAACGTTGACCGGTACGCACGAGTCACCTCAAAGGAAACTCGAGACGCGGTAGAATAGATAATCGCGTTCTCTTTTACTTGCTCGGCAGCGAGGCCTACGCCAGGTGCTCAAAATTTCTAGCAGAAGGCCCTGCGCGACGCCTCTTGACCCCAGCAGTTACTAGTCAGGCTAGGATTCCCCGCGTGAGATCCCGCATTCGACGCGTTTCCACTCGGAGTCTCAAGCGACATGCGTGTGGGTCCAAAACACGTTTCGACGCCTTGTCGGGTGTCTACGCGTACGTCAAATGTGTGTGTTCGAACTTCGTGACAGCCTTGGGCAGCGTCTAGACAATCATCATGGCCGTCCCTATCTCTATCTCTATTTCTTGCGCAGGCTTCCTTGCTATCTGTTTCCATATTCTTCCGAGGGTCCAGGGGAAATTTCGTGCGTTCGGGCGCCCGTCCTTGTGTGTGTTCGAGACGGGTCGCGATCCACTTGCGTGGATTAGGTGTTATGTACAAACTGGTGCTTCCCTTGCGCGTTCGGGCCGGTGGAGGGCGTGTCGGTTCAAAATAGAGATGTGACTCAACAGTACATGGCCCGGGCAATTACAATTGACCCCTTGAAGAACAACGGTCGCTTTAGCATGGCTGGCGGCGCCCCTGTCTAACCCCAAGGATGGGCGCGGCCATCATATGGGCATATCTCTCCACTTCTTCCTTCGTTGTCTTATCGCCCAGTTGTCGACTTGTTGGAGCTTCGATCACTGCGCACGCATGGCTTCCTTTCCTCGTCCCTCTTTCATTTCCTTGGCTATTTATACTCACTCTTTGAGGGTATGTCAGGGTATATCGCATCACCCCACGCGTGAAGCACTCCCGCGAACGACTGCGGTCGCTGGAATTAGGCAGTAGGTGAGCAAGTGCCAGTGAGATAGGAATGGAAATAAATTCCTCATCCAGCGGGGATAATGGTCGAGTCGTTGAGATTTACCGCGTGGGCCCGGTCTGGTCTTATGTATGTGCTTATCGTACCATTCATTTTAGGCAAGACTCCGCTCGAGTCCATTTTTGCAAGGGAGGAGATCAGACAGAACCAGGTATGAGTACTTGAGTACTTGAGTCCTTGAGGAACATGTCAATGTGACAAAGTTTACTTGGCGGCACTTTTTTCGTTGAATGGAATCAGATTCTGTTGACATGTGATCTTCGTCTTGCCTACTAGATTTTGCTTCTTTTCCTGTGGCACTTTGGATGAGCAAGTCGCCGGTGGTGCTCGGAGGTAGGGCCTTAAGGTATGTGCCATTTGGCGTGATGTCATGGTGTTGACTTGGTCCTTGGCTGTACCCCCGTTGCCAGTGCTTCGCTCAGGCTTGCAACTGCAAACTGCTATTCTGACTGTCGAAAGTCAGCACCACTGATGGTGTCCCCAGTGGCTTCCCTATGTCAAAGTACTACTGACGATTCACACAGTGCCAGCCTCTGCAATCTGGGCGATCTTCGATATTGAACCCCTCTCGCCTTTTGAGACAGCCCAGCCCGTCGGGCGCCTCGTATCCTGCCAGGATAAAAAAAGAGGACAATGCACGATACTTGGGTCTTCAAACGATGGAGAAACCATTTTTCACACCGACCCATTTTTCCGATTTCTTTTCCCATTGCGCTTCAAAGTCGCGCCTGCCGTGTTCTTACTGCGAGTGCACCTATCAAATATATGGGGGCCGTCCCCGGCACGCGCCAATAGACAAGTAAATTCGAATGACCGCTGGAGGAACCAACCGACGACCCTCGGAGCTTTCGAGCGTGTGAGCAGGTCGAGACGACCTCTAGCCTCCCCAAGCATGCAACCTCATCCATTGTTCCACTGCTCCCCTGTCCCTCTGGTTTCGCCACGCTGCCCCTTTCTTCTGTACAGGCACTTTCGAATCGCGATTGGTTCCATCGTACGCCCTGTCTCATTACATTTCTTCGCTGAGGTTACCCACGTCGTCTCGTTCTCGGGGGCATATCGTACGCGCTCGCAAGAGCCTACCACCCTGAACGATCCGTCTCATTTCATTTTTTGCTCTGATGTCCTCTGCATTCGGGACGCGGCGTCGTGCTCCCGTCATCCCGATTCTTCTTTTCGTTTTCTTCTTCTTCTTTCTCAGTCTCGTTCTCGAGGTACGTTGGGCGAAATGGATTTATACAAGCTATGTGGGGAATTGAAACTCGTAATGGATAGGTCAACCCTGTTAATGCATTCATTTCGCTAACACTGAAGAGGGTTCTTCTTACTTTTTCCAAATGGAAACCGGGTTGCCAATTTGACGTTACCACTCGGGTTTGCGATCGATGTCGTCGACTCTACTATCGAAGCTGAATTTGTGCTGGACGCCGCCACTTTCTTTTCTATTCTCGCGACATGCATCGAGTCAGACTTCTCATTCTATGCTTGGGACGGTAGCCCAATGGGAGAGTTCCCGAACATGGAGGAATACACGGAACATTGGGATGATGTATATCGTCGGGTCCGTGAGGTGATTCGAGTCTTGTGATTCAGACATCGAAGTCGTATCACTTGAATAGTGGGTGATTAGCATCAAGCTATCCACCCTTGAGCTTGAAGCTCGATTAAGTAGATGCGTCCATGGGCGCTGTACGTACTTTGGCTTCATTCGTTTACTCCTCCATGTCACCTCCTGAATCTGTCACGAGCAACGATCTGTCTGTCAATGCACATCGTGAACGTTTTGTGGGAGGGACCGGACGTCATATAAACGTCGTCTTGATCGGCGGGGACTGGCAGGCTTGGACGACTCGGACTTTGCGGGCACTATGTTCTTTTGTTGATTTCCTCTTCCAGCAAAGGAATGTGGTGACAACGGCGAGGATGACGGATCGAAAGAGGGCATCTCCGCAGCTGGGGGAAGTCTAGTGGTGCCGATGCATTCAAACGCGACGCAGATGCAAAGGCGAACAGAAGTTGAACACTCAAGGGTAAGTCGAACCACCTATTGTAGATGATTCAAAAAACTAACCTTACCGTGTGCCTTACTTATTCAAGTCGCTTGGTCGGAGCGAAGCTCTCCGCTCCCGGCTGGAAGAACCTGTGACAAGGATGTCTGATGTCACCTGCCTCGATGGGCGGCTAAGCACTGGTAAAAATAGCCAAGCGAGATATGTCGACCTCCGGGCGCGAGATGGGACGTACATAGCTGCCACGAAAATCATGACGTGATGACAGGAAGCCTCGACGAGTCGAGAAATCTGTTTACGATTCTCGAGTAGAGCGATGGGTGCCAAGCTGCTTGACTCAGCTTGACCTCGCCGATCCGAGTCACGCCATTAAACAGCTTACGATAGTCTCAGGCAGAGAGAACGGATCTTGTGGAGGTTTCGTGGATTAGACAACGGCTAAGCCACTGCGAATACATTCTTGCCACGCAATTCATACATCTTCCCGTATCCCTACACAACACTTCCACGGTGACGCGTGTCTCAAGCTGATAGGAAATTCGAATACACTACAAACAGGTCAGTCAACTACGGCGAAGGCAAGACACGACGCACGCAGAATCAAGAGTCGGCATCAAGACGAGCTCTTTCCAGGCGGTATACCCAGCCGCCTGTGCCTCTCGTCGTGCTCTCGCACCTTGTCCGTGAGCTGTCGGAAGAGCGTGGCCGTCGTGGCGTCACGGTCCTCCGCGACCGGGTCCGAGAGCTCGGTGAGTTTCTTCATCTTGAGAAGCACCTTTTGGCGCGCTTCGTGTGCGGCTTTCTGTTGGGCAACGAGCGCGCGGACGTCTTGGATGTCCGCGTCCGTCATGGGGATCATTGTTGGAGGGCGGCGGATCATTTTTTGAGTGGGTAGCAGCAAAGTGTACGCTAGGTTATTACTAATCACGATAACAAGGTATTATTTCCTTAGCTAGTAGCCGGTACCAACCGTACTATCGTATATGTACGGCCCACACTCGATTAGTATCGTCAGCTTAACCCGCCACTGACGAAATTGTTTGTCAGAGCCCTGATGCATTAGACTACGGATTCAACCTACCTCTCTTGAAGGTATGCAGAGCGCCGTGTCCTCCAGAACGAGTCTTGTTTCCTAAACGACGCGATTTAACAGGCCGATTGGTACAGTCTCGCTCAAGAACGTCGTGGTTGGATCATTCATCATGACTCACTCTACTTGATCGAGGGATTTCATAAAGCACGATCCTGCTCGCATGCCGCCTCCTCAGAGAATGCTACAGGAACCAGTGCATTTTCCGCGCAATTCAAGGCGACATTGGTTGGATACAGCTTCTACCTAGCAGACCGCGCGCGTGCTTCGGACTGCCGCGTTTCGAAACTTACGAAAGGGGCCACGGTCAAGGGGGGTGCTCCCAGTACTCGGTCAATCATGATGTACGCAAATTTGTCTTGTCTTGGTTCCCGGAAACGAGCAGGCCTCTAGCATCGCTCTGAATGAAGTGCTGAGAGTGCACGTTGAAATAGAACGTCTTCCAGGAGTGTCTCGTGTTAGTCTCCGATTTCCTTTCACACTGGTTCGTGGTGTATCACAGGATCAATAGGCGTTTCATCCTCGTGAAGTTATCGATCAACGACTATTACAATAGGTTTCTTCGTCTTCATTTACACTTTGCTCTTATGCGAACATTGCGATTATCCACGACAGAGACTGGATTACCTTGCTAGAGATGTTTGTCGTTTGCGTTTCCCGCACTCTAAAACCATCATATCCCAGGAACTGTTCACGCGCGATGAGCTTTTACAAGGGGACCCT
>JBBPNE010000422.1:0-22475 GCA_038090735.1 Xerocomellus amylosporus | reverse complement strand
CTCTCAGATGATCACTTCCAGGAAGCTTACTCCCATTGCCCTATTTCCAAGCTGTGTGCCGATGGAGCTGACCACTCGTCCTGAGTGTGCCCAACAATACCAGATCTGACACTAGGACCAGGTGGGGCATAGCCATGGCAGTGGTCAGGTGGGACTCACGGCTTGGAGGACGCGACTGGTGGGGACATAGTCTGGAGGCAGCAGTCGGTCGGTGAGATGAAAACTCGACCGCGAGCTACACTGCGGGAGGTGGCACGAAAGGAAGACGCGCTGCGCCACTTTCCCTCGCTTGTCCAAAGACATTCCTCTGGCGCTTCACTCGTGCCTTATTACGCGACAGAGCTGCCAACCTTGTACTTTAGTCTGATTATCAACTAAGATATTCTACCTCCTCCCTCTGAAGTCGACGAGTCTCCTCGTCGTCCCTTCGCAGGTTAGCTCAATGCTAGACCTTGCACCCATCACGCCTGACTCCTTCTGATCACCTCCGACGTTCCCTGACATCCCCGACCCTTCCGCCATTTCGACCCCTGACCAATTTTGGGACACCCCGGACTTATTGACAAGGGCGCACCACATACGGTGAAGCTGAGTCCTGAGCACTAAGTTCCTCTGAATCTTTCAGAGTGCCCTCGGAGCAGAAGTCACGGTCTTGACAGTCTTAGAACATGCCAGTGCCTGGGCTCCGTGTGTGCCTTCGCTGCAACTGGAGCACTCGTGTATGGCTGAATGCTTGGCACGACACCCAAGGGGGCGTTGCCAGTCGGTACAGATGGCTTGTCCGTGTGGGTTGACGAGGCAGCCCTCGGTGTTGCAACTGCATTGGGCGGGGGTTCCATCCCAGAAGGTCTCACTGGTGCAGTTCCGCATGTCGTGTGGAAACCGACCGAGGCATTTCGGACATGCCGATTTGGCAGGTTTGCTCCACGAGCGCTTGCAAGTGCCATGTTTGGGTGAGTGGGATGATTCGCCTGGCTGCCGCATGCAGGAGGGCCCTGGGGTCGGCCACTCGGGCGGTGACCTCTCCTGGGTGCGGGTGACATGGAACGGGGTCGCACTCACGTCTGCGGCTTTGGTGATCATCATGCGGTTGGCGGGGGCACGGCCCTCAACCTCGGCGAGAGGAGGGAGGGTTGGCTCAGTTGAGAAAGTCTAGCAACAGTGGACGTGGACGGTAGCGGGACGTAGTCGATGGCGCCACATTCCAGGTGGGTGGGGGGATTTTGGGTGAGCAGGGTGTTGGGAGTTATGGCAGGCAGTGGGTGAGGTCGAAGGTGTGAATCAATCAGTAACACGAGCTGTGGAGGGACAAGGGGGGTTACTTGCCTTGGATTTGACGTGGTCGTCGTTGTACGCTTTCACCTCATTCGTGATAGAGCTGAGGAGGAGGTGGTTGATGACTATGCCAATCAACCCTGACATGCGCGGTGTAAGTGAGGACAATCTTCTCTCCCAGGGGGAGTTGACGAGAGGGGTGAGTTTTGAGGAACCAGAAGAATTTGGCTAGGGCGTCGAGGTTGTCGAGAGGCCATTCTGCTTTCTTTGCATATTCGAGGAATACATTTTTGCCACTCAGGAACTCCGAGAATGTGAGTTGGTGGTCTGGGAGAGCTAGGCACGAGGCTCGCACTGAGGCAATTGAACGAACTGTGAGATGTTCGTCAACTTGAGATAACCCAAAGGTGTCATTGGCTTGGGATTTGCTGGAATACTTGGCTGTGTCTAGGCGTCCTTTGAGGGTGAAGTACCAGAGTTCGATGAAGTCAAAGGAGCTCAGTTTCTGCAGAGCGTATTGCGACGGGCGGTGGATGAGTACGTCGGTGGCGGACGAGCCTGGCACGACGCTGTTCATCTTGGGCTTCTTCTTTTCTGCCTCTCTTAACTCACGGTTAATATCTGAAACGACCCAAGCCACTGCTTCCTGGGGTGCTCTAGGGGATCGTTCTGGGCAAACAACCTAATGGGTGACAGCGTCAACCTGTACTCCAAAGGATGTGTCAAAGGGATACTAGCTCAAAGCACTAGCAGTGAGTCTAGGAGTGTCGTCGCTGCAATGGTGGGGAAAGACCAAGAGAACTAAACTGTAGTTCTCTGGCTGGCACTTGCGGCCTTATATACTACTCTACTAATATACATGTGTTTGTATCGGATCTACCGATAGGGGTACTAATAAGGATAACAGGAGGAGGAGGCATGCATCAAGCATAGCCTTGGAAATGGAATAATAGAAGGAAAGCATGAGGCAACCGCACGGCGGTGGCAGAATGGAAGAAGAAGCATAAACATGCATAGGAGGTGTGCATCAAGCACTGCCATGAAGAAGGCACTGCCTTAATGAAAGAGGAATGGTTAACATGAGGCATGTGGTAAATGAATAAAAGAAGCATGAGAGTGCACAGCACCGGGGGTGAGGTAAGGGTGTGCACTGCACATGGTAAAGGGCAGGCATAGGCCTGGTGAGAAGGCAGCGTAGCTGTCATGAGACTAAAGGGAATCTTATCAGCTAGGACAAGAGATAAGATAAGAAAGCAAAAAGAAAAAGACTAAGTCCGTTATGTTAGGCGCTAAGAGCGACCGTAACAGATACGTGCAACATAAGGCTGAGTAGACTATTTACTTGTGATGCGTTGAGGCCGGCTTGCAGCGCAATTTCTGCGAACAGGTAGTCACCCTCCTCAACAAAGGGGCGCCAAGGGTGATTATCAGGAGCCATTTCAAGGGCATCCTGCAGGCCGAATGCATCTTGCTGCTGGAAAAGAGGAGGGCGGTGGCTACATGGGTGAAATTCTGTTTTAAAGTCGGGTGGTTGCTCTGGAGACAGAGAACGGTGGCTGCAGCTACTCGCCATGGAGGCAGTCGAGCGATCTACAAAAACCTCTTGTAGTTAGCGCTACCACACAGTACAGCACATGGTGCACTCACCACCATCCACTCCAACCTCTCCACGTGGCTCCTGCATGGCCAGGTCAGTGAAATCCTCATGTTCTGATGGTGGGCACTCAGAATTAGAAGACTCGGAGCGGGCTGCTGCAACATCAGCTAAAACAAGTTGAAGCATGGATATGAATCGAGTTCAGGAACGTACCAAAAGATTGAAGGTTGTTGTTCACCACATCTGGCCTCGAGGGACCAGCTTCTGCGCTGGGACGCGCATGATATGCCACCAATGACACTGCATGTACTATCTCTGCGGCTGAAAAATAAATCAACGATCTAGAGTGAAAAATCCACCATTGAAGCCAACAGGACATACTCTGTTGCACATCTCTTTCGTACTCCTTCCCGGCCCGAACCCGCTCCTGTTCCTTCCCTTTGTGCCTTGAGCAATGTGCTTCGTGGCCCTTGATACCCTGCCGCTTGAATAGATTTCCACAAAAGTGGCACTGGCGTGTCACTGCAGGAGTTTTTTCATTGTAATGGTATTTTTGACAGATTGGGGCCATGGTGGGAGACAATGGGAGTAGGGAAACGAGTTGTGTGGTCCATGCTGCTTCGGCGTGGCCCGTATGGGTGATTAAAATGCTTCTCTGATATGATCTTACGGAAATATAACGACATGATAATGGGTGCCTCATGTATTATCTTATCACGACTGCATTATTATTATGGCATTACCACATGCATTGTCAAGCGAGAAAGCGCGTCGTAATGTTTATTACAATTTGGCATCATTGGCATGGGCTCAGACATTTTTCCGACAGTCACATATAATTTATTCTGCAATAATATCCCAATACAATGAAATATGTTTGCGACAAGAAAGTAAAGCGAGCCATCCTACTCGTTGTCGGTGTGTGTGCGGAGCTAGTAGTATTAGTGGTCGACGTCACTGCAGCATTATCGCCATCACGTGGGTGGGTCGACAGTTGCCCTCATCGCCTCGCGTGTTGCATGAGTACTTGAATGGTAGCGATGGCGTGTAATGGCACGCACATCGTGTTGGTGCCTGAGTTGCCCTCCGCGTCCTTGTGCGTGTCGTGCGGAGAGATACGGTAGCAGTGCCCTTGGTCCGACGGTGCTTACTTGAGGCTGATTACATAATTTGCTACATTAATAATTTTTGCAAGAGGAAAAATATTTTGGATTCTTCTGTGGGTTCTAAGTGATCGGCACCATAGCAAGCAAGCAACCCGAACAGACGTCTACGTTTGTATCCAAACGGAACCACGACTAGTGTCCCACACTTTGGAACCGTAAGTCAAACGAACTCCCGGGCCCTTGGAGCGCTCTACAGAGTAGGGCCAGATGTTTTATGCGGTACCGTGGTTTATCCGTGGATCATCGTGGGTGCATTTAGAATCACCTCAGTTCCCATTCTTGCCATATAAAACGTCGATGCACGTATCACCCAGCAGTATACCTCCCCTTCATTCAGGCAGCTAGTATGCTCAGTCTTGAAGCTTTCATTGGGTTCGCCGCCCTCGTGGGCGGTGCCTATGCGATCGGGCAAATGACCTGTGTCTCTTTCAATTCGACCTCGAGTTCATCCAACTTTGCCATCGTGTCAAACAGTCGGGCCGCACCTATTTACTACTCTTCAGAGGACTGGGGTGGCGTCCAGCTCGCGACTACGAACTTTGCGGCAGACATCGAAAGGGTCACGGGAGTGTTGCCAACGCTGAACAACCTCACGTCGTCTTCAATCGCATCAATGTCTGTCCCGTTGAATACGTATCCCATCATTGTCGGCACCCTCGGGCAGTCGCCCCTGATCGATGCCGTCGCGAATTGGACGAACTTGGATGTATCCTCGATCGAAGGGCAATGGGAAGCGTTCATGACGCGAGTGGTCTCCAACCCTCTCCCTGGCGTCCAGACCGCGTACGTGATGATAGGTGCTGACAAACGGGGGACGATCTACGCGCTGTACGATCACTCTGAACAATTTGGTAAGTAGGCTCCCTTTCGGACCGCCGCCCACCCTTACCTGGATCATTGATGAAACTCCTCGGATTCGGTGTTAAGGCGTTTCTCCGTGGTACTGGTACGTTATTGGGCGTTGCGCCTTTCCTGGAGCGTCCACCTGAGTTTGCGTACTTTGTATAGGTGGGCCGACGTACCCACCCAGCAGCATCCTGCGCTTTATGCGGCGGCATCTGGGTGTGCGCATGGGTCTCCGACTGTCAAGTATCGCGGTATCTTCTTCAATGATGAACAGCCTGCACTCCAGAACTGGGCGATGGAGAAATTCTCGAATGGAACTGGCGCGTACTATACTGGCTCACCTTTCAACTCCATGTTCTACACGAAAGTGTGCGTGCTTGGTCTCGGGCCAGCCCTACTTATGTGACCTGATCATATTGACTTTATCGACAGATTCGAATTGATGCTAAGGTTCAAGGCGAACTATTTATGGCCCAGTGAGTATTTCTTCGTATACCGAGCGGGAGAACGATGGACTCAATTTGTCTGGTGTGCTAGCCATGTGGAGTAGGTTCGTACGCGAGACGGATATGTATTGACCCACCTAGTCTTACGTTGGCGCGAACAGCGCTTTTGCGATCGACGACCCATTGAATCAATACTGGGCCGATTTTTACGGTATCGTGATGGGGACGAGGTACGTCGTGTGCACATGACGCTTCGCTCGCGTGTTGAAATCATCGTGGTCAGCCACGAAGAGCCTATCATGCGGTCTACGCCAGGTAACGTCGCATCCTGAGTTTTTCGAGACAGTTTTGATCAGTCATCGTCCTGTTACTTTTCAGTGGAATGGGACATCTTCGGCTCGGGTCCGTGGGATTACAGCGTCAACCGACAGAATATCTATGATTTTTGGGTCGTCGGCGCCGAGCGTGGCAAACCATTTGAAAACATTTATACCGTCGGCATGAGAGGTGCAGGCGATCGTGCGTGTTATTGATTGATTTTGTGATATTGACCTGACCACCGAGTCATACTTTGCATGCGATAGTATCCATGTCGCCAACGACGAACGTGGCGTTGCTCCAAGAGGTCATTTCGGACCAGCGACAGATTCTGAGCAACACGTTCAACACTACGATGATCCCACAAATGTGGTGCTTGTGTGCGTTGACACTCGCGCGTTGGGGGATTTGAACAAGGCTCATTGTATCTCTCTGTTGATAGACAAAGAGGTGCTTGGTTACTATGAAGCTGGTCTTCAAATCCCGGACGATGTCACGCTACTCTGGACAGACGACAAGTACGTGTTGCATTTGACACCACGATGCGGAGATGGATCATGGATTCTCATCAAGCTATGGCAATGTTGTACGCTATCCAGTGTACAGTGAGCGCAACAGAACGGGTGGTGCTGGAGTCTACTATCACGTATGTCCGCGCTGGTATGCGTCATTGGAGTCACTGACCAAATCGTCGATAGTATGACTACGTCGGTGGTGTATGTTTACGCACTGGTCGACGACCTGACTCCCCCCTTAGGTCGGTAATCCCATGGATTACAAATGGATAACTGTGAGTATGGTGCATCTAATGCGTACCTTTGAACTGAAACACACACTTCAGACGACTCAAATGGCCAAGGTGACCTAGCTCTTTCCGTGCGCCTGACGATCGACTAAACATGATGAAAAGACGTACGACCAAATGTCTCTTGCCGTCGACCGAAACGCCGTCCGTATTTGGATACTTAACGTCGGTGATCTCAAGCCGTACGAAATGCAAACCGAGTTCTTCATCACCTACGGCTGGAACTCCTCCACCTGGACCCCGGACAACCTCGACACCTTTGTCTACAGCTGGGCCCAACGTGAATTTGCCCTCGACGATTCCGACTCGCAAACGATCACCGAGATCATTTCCAACGTTACCAGGTACAACTCGAGGCGCAAGCCGGAGATGTTGAACGCGACGACGTACAGTCTGGTCAACTACCGCGAGGCAGAGATCATGATTCACGATTGGGACACGGTATTAACCGCGTCGACGGCGATATATGAAAGGGTGTCTGCAGCAATGCAGCCCGCTTTCTTTGAGCTTGTGCAACATCCTGTCGCGGCAAGTCATACCGTCGCGACGATGTGGATTTATGCGGGGCTGGTGCGTATGCGAGCGCACGCGTTTGTTGAGTGGTGTGACTCATCCGTCGGGTTCTGTAGAACAACTTGCACGCGTCGCAAGCGAGGTTGAGCGCAAATGACTATGCGAGCGAGGTGGTAGCGTTGTTCCAGGAAGACTATGATCTCGAGCTCGAGTACCACACTATTCTCGATGGTGCGCTCCCTCATGCGATGTCCCATAGACCAACGTTCTCAGTACCTCTCGCCTGCAGGAAAATGGAATCAGTATGTGACGATGACGTAGCACGAGCGTTCGCTGACCCCCGATCTCGCAAAGCATGATGGATCAGACCCATATCATGTACTACTATTGGCAGCAGCCGATGCAAGACACGTAAGTCCGATGACGATGTGGAGCCACCAGTTCTCAAATACCGCATACAGGATGCCATATATCACTTATGTGCAACCCCGGAAGAACAACATTGCTGGTGTGATGCGCATCGTCCCCGAGCAAAGCCTTGGTGCCTGGTAGGTCGAGAACTGGTGTTCTCGCGAGCTGAGATGACCCCTGTACCAAGGCCTGGCGACAACATGAACGATTGTGCGCAGGGGTACAGTTGTCCTAACCCGACCATGACGCTAGACCCCTACATTCCGTTCCAAAACCGGTACATCGACGTTGGTGCTGGAGGACCTCAGCCGTTCACATTCACCGTGACGACGAACGTCAGCTGGATAGACCTCTCTCTCGTGAGTGGGTCCATCTCACCGTCGGGACCGGAACAACGGGTGTATGTAAGCGTGAAGGACTGGAGCCAGGTTAGCGGTACCGAGGCTGCGGTGGTCAACATCAATGCGACGTCTCCTGGACAACCTATGCTCAACGTGCCCGTGACGTTTATCGCAAACCATACCATCCCCGCGAACAACTTTACCGGTGGGTCTGAGTTCCGTCATGTCCATCGCATCGCATCACAATCAATCAATCAATCAATCATCGATCGCACATTGGCACTGACATGGTGGACAGGATTCGTCGAGGGCGACGGTGTGATTTCGATCGAAGCGGTGAGTAATGGAGCCAAAGGGAACAGGATGTGGAGCTGAGGCAAGTGTTCACGGTCTAGGCGCACACGACAGGCAATACGTCTGTTGCTGGAATCACATGGAGGGAGCTTCCGGGGTACGGTCGGACACTATCTGGTATCACACCCCTCCCGCGTACGGGTGACAACGGCACGAACTTTACCGCAGGCGTGGGACCCTCGGTGTATGGCGATATTTCTTTTTAAATCGTTTACTGACACACGTCATCCGAGAAGGACATACGCGTTTTATAATTTCAACACGATCGGGCAGGCAGGGAACGTCACGATTATGACATATGTCGCGCCGTCTCTGAATGCAAATGGGGACGATCGGCCACTCGCATTTGCAATCCAGGTGGACGATGAGTTGGCGCAGACAGAGTACTTTATACCGTATGCTGCACCGGGGACGATGCCCGCTGCATGGGGCGGGATGGATGGATTCGCGGCGACAAGCAGTGTGGCTGTGACGACCAACTTTACGGCGGCACCGGGTGCACACGAGTTGAAGGTGGGTCTGAAGAAGATTTTGGCAGGTAGGGATCGTACGCTGACGATTTACTTGTAGATATGGATGGTCGAGCCTGCTGTTATTGTGGAGAAGATTGTGATCGGTGAGTGAAGCGGATCTGAGTGTATAGACGCAGTGACACATATGCCCTCGCAGATACCGGTGGTCTGATTCCGAGTTATCTTGGACCGCCAGAGAGTATGAGGGTCATATAATCCACAATCATGCTTACGTAGCATTTGATCGGAAGGGCTATCTTCTGATCCCGAAGTACTGCACGGTTGGTTCGCCAGAAAGCTGGGCTAATTACGTGTTCATGACACAATTTGACGTGGGCGTGTGATGGTGGCGGCCCAGTGAAACCGAATAGACGATATTGGGATGCGATGGCAGGTCTCCAACGAAAAGGCGGTGGGCGTCACGCTCGGGTCGTCGGGCGGCCCGTTCGGAGCGTATGGCGTGATCGAGTGTAGCAAATAGGGGGGGCTGACTAAGGAGCATTGGTAAGCCGATGGAGGTCAGCGGAGACGATGACGTCAGCCTCGTCGCCGCAGTCACTGCAATAAGCGCGGTAAAGACCTTCCTTGTTTGGATGTAATATCCTACATAAGCCCACTTCGCTGTTGTCGTTCTTGTCTTTGATGTTCGCGTCGCTGTCTTCTTTCTTCCCCTCCGCCCTCCAGCAGCTCCCACTGCAGGGCGCGCGGACCCCCGATGTCTCCTCCCCGCCCCCGACGCCGCCCCCCGCCGCACCCGTCGCCGACCCACCGCGGAAGAAGGAGAAGAAGGAGAAGCATGCAAACGAAGTGGGTCCTCCGCTCGTCTCCATCTCTGCTTCTCATCTGGCCACCAGGCATTCATCGTCGTCCGCCCCCCACCATCAAAGTCTGCTCAGCCACTCAGCCTCCAACTCCAGCTCGTTCCCCCGCAGTCCCGTAACGATAGACCCGTGCAAGCACTCGATGCCTCTCCCGATGATCTCAATACTGATCTCAAACGCACCCACTCCAATGGATCAGAGGCATCCGCCTACTCAGGCTACACCTCGGCCGCCTCCGTCTCCTCTTTCGCATCCACCGCCTCCGCCGCCAGCTCGGGTCGTCGCATGATCATTCCTCTCTATAATCTAAACGTGCATTCCGTAATGCCAACAACCATCCTGGACGCAGGCACAGACGCCAAGGTCGCCAAATTTGCAAAGCGCGGCCTGGAAGTGATCGGTCTCGCGTTCCTCGAGCCGATCGAGGTTCGCCCCTCTGCCCCCGCACATGGTTCCTTCAGTGTTCGTGCTAGCCTTGACGACTCGCTCCGCGAGTTTGGCTCCACCTCCGGTGCATTCCCCTCGCGTCGCCCAGTCTCCCCAGCTCGCCCCAATACCAGCCACCCTACCACAAATGCGTCGGGGGATTCCCATACACCGACCATCAATTTAACCCTCGCGCCGCCGCTTCCTCCGCCAGACATGCCGCCTCCGCGATCGTCCAAAAAATTGTTTACCAAGATGTTCAGGAAAAAGGGTGCAGCCTCACCATTGTCCATTGCAGTTCCTCTTCCCGATGAGATCATCTCCAATAGTGCTCGCCATTCCGACGAAGCTCCTGTCCCACAGCCTGATACCTCTCACCACCTCGATTCCTGGCCATCCACGCCCCTCACAAGTACCACTACTTCTCAAACAACCGTCCTTGGCGTGCTTTCCACACTCTATCCACCTGCCAGTAATCCCAAGGGCCGTCCCACCAAATACATTTGGGTCGTCCGAAAGTGGCTCAAAGGTGCTGAAACTAGTATTTTGAATGGCATGATGGGCAAGCTCAGTGTCGGTGCACGCGACACGGGTGTAGCCAACATACCCCATATTGAGGTTCGTTTCGAGTGGTCTAGGGAGCAGAAGAAGGGGAGTGGTCGCAAATCGCGTGCAAATAAGAGCTCGAACTCTCGCGAGAGCCCTAGTCCTACTCGTCGTCGGTTACTGAGCAACAGCAACACGGCGCCTCGGTTGGTGCCGAAAACTCTCAGTCCAGACGCACGCAATCACCGGAGTTCTATTATCTCACACAATAGCTCTGGCTCTGACACGGCTGCCAGTTTGACGACTAGTAGTGCGCACCGACACGCCGAGGAGTCTGGCGAAGACAGTGATCCCGAGGACTCAGAGACACCCTGGACGTGTGCAGTAACCGTACAACGCCTCGGACAATCACCACAACACCACCAGAACGGCGTACGAGACCCCGTCATTCGTCTCAAGGTTGCCACCCTCGCACCTACGCCACATCACCCCAAGGTCGTTGGCTTGCTCAAGATGCCCTTCCCGCTACCCGATATTGAAGTCGAGCGCCTCGTGATTCGACGTCGTCTCGTGACCGCACAAGGCATTAGCAAGACGACGGCGCCGAATACGGGAGAGTTCGTGCTGACCGCAGAGGAGATCAAGGACACCGTCTCGTCCACTGCCCTTTGGTTGGTTGTCCGGGAAGCCTTTGGCGGCGTCGGGAGAGAACGGAAAAAGTGTAAATCCTGATCAACTCCGACCATTGGCTCCAAGCTTTGGTCTGTTTCAACGTCATTTATTCATTTTTGTGAGGTTATTACACCTTACTCGCGCAGGTTTCGTTTGCCTCGTTCGTCATATTTATTGAGGCCCTCCATATCCCGCTTTCGATTTCTTCCACAGCTACTTCCCACACTCTTGTCTTGCGGAACAAACAGCTGCTCTTACTCGCACTACTCATCCATCTGTACTCGTAGCTGACACACGCGCCACCCATGCGCGTTCACGTTTTTCCTCCTTTTCCTTTTTTTTTCCGCATCCACACACGCTTGATAAATTTGCTTGGATCTACTACGCACGGCATGTATCGAGACGAAATGAATGCATTAACACGCTACCAGGTGATTGCGGCATAGTACTGTACCCAGTTTACCCAGTTTACGTGGCCCGTGTATACCTTCCATTCCCCTTGGCGAGAGACGCCGACGCACCTTCTGATTGAGATGGGGACATGTGTGATGACAAAGTGGCAGATGAGCACCCCGGGGAGATGCGATGCGGGCTCGAGAGCACACCGACGTTCCGACCATTTTTATTTTTATTTTAGATGTTTGTTGTCCGATAGGGCTGTAGAGCCACTTCTGTTGTTCCGGCCAGTGTTTGAAATTTGAAGAGCCACTTCGCGAACACTTGGAATCTTATCGGGGCCTCGGTTAACGGTTATCGCCATCACGGGGAAAGACCGGGAGTCCCGTGAAAAGTAGCCAACACATGTTCACGGCTATGGCGGCGCTATGCATTTCGGGCGGGCCGTCCTCGATATGGCTGCCCGAGCCCCAAGGTACCGACGAACAGCAGTGACCCGTATATATCGGAGGTGACGGGCGCCGGCCACCAGTTAGGGACGCCGGCGGCGGTGTGCGCGTGGACATCCATGACCCGTCGGCTTCACGGCCAACCCGAGACACACCGCGCGACCTCGCCGGACGACGCGCGTACAGCACTGAAACATGGGCGACTACCGGATCTGTGCAAGCAGTCTGTTACGTTGACCAAAGACGACTCTCAGGCTGAGACCTTCCGCTCAAGGGAGGAGTTCTGATTGGATGTGAGTCTCCAAAATGGGCAAAACCCTGAACTAACTTTTTTTGAAAAATAAATGGAGTTGAATCCACGACTCAACTCTCCAGGAGCTGTTTCGAACTGCTGATTAGTGAACGCTTCTCCATCTAGGTCGCCGGGAAGGTGGATCCACACACGCATACGGGGACCGCGTACGCATACGTGGGCGTTCAAGGACGAACGATGTATCCAGGGACGCTTGTGAGTTGGTCATCGACTTGTCGTGCTGGGCAACCATTGCACAGGTCTCACTGCATGGCCGTCGGTTGGGACACGTCCCAACTAGGGTCGCGACGACACGAGAGTTGGAGACCATGCCAATCGGCGCTATGCGCCGAGGCTGTCGACAGCCGAGAAGCCCGACGAAGAGAAAAGCACATGTGCGTGAGCTTGGCTTTCTCGTGTGGCTTTTGGGGCAGTGTCACCACGCAAAACGCGGAGCTGGAAACGACACTGCCCAAAGGTTGATCGGGTGGAAAGACGTATCTTGGCCTTGGCCGAGATGGGAATAACTGGTGAAATCGATATCAGATTACAATCTTGGTGCGGCGCTGACGTCACCGGTGGGAGTGCGGGGCGCTATGGACCCAGATTTCCATCTGTCCATCAAAACATGTGGAACGAGGCGTCGCGGCGCACTTGAGAGGGATGCTGGTGTGTTTGATCTGGAAAAAGATGAAATGTTTTGTTTGGCGGAGAGAAGCGCAGCAGGAGAATGGTTCTAGCCAATCTATGGAAAATACCACGCGCGCATCGTCCCCAAGGTGAAGACGCGCGCTCGAGCGCCACTTTTCGGAAGTATGGTTGCGAGTTTAGGATCAATTGAATGATGGGCTCACCACGGCATGACGGGATGTGCAAGATTTGCACCCTCGATGGAGTGCGCTACACGGAACGATCCCTCGATCATTGTCAATCTAACTTTATATAGCCTGAGGAAGACAACGAATGGACGTTGGACGGGGTGAAAACGTTCGATACGTATCCTTCCTGCCTGGCGGCCGGGAAGCAATCGAATGTCCCGTCCTCATACTTCTGGCGTCGGTGCACGGAATTGAGTGGAATTTAACGTACTGGGACTAGATCCGTCGTATCTTGGCATCTACGAGACGTCCTAAAGGCATTGGCATGTGAAGGAACGAACTGGGAGACGCTTCAGTGCAAGCGACACAAATTTCTACTAATAATTGACGTGATAGCAGATTACAGTTGACTGTGAGAGTTCAGGATGGCGAGTTATATGTACTTTAGATACATGTGTGAAAAGGAATGTCTCCGTGTGAGCGACAGAGAAGGTAGTACTAGGGAAATTTGCATGCCGTTATTATACGACGAAGTTCATCATGACGGACCTGCCTTGTCGTCGTAAATAATCCTAGTCATTCGTCTCAGCGTTTATCCACGTAGTCGCCGCCGCCCCTGGGATTAATGACGGATGACGACGTGGCAATTGACGCTCCGAGTCGCCTTTCCGACCTCGGCTCAGTGGTACAATGCCATTCACTGCTCGCACGAGTCCGAGGTTCAAGCAATGGCTTTCGAACCAATCGCCGTGGCCAGGCAGGAATAAGCCCGTCAGGGACACCGTATGTGTCAGCATCTCTCCTACAGTCCCACTCAGCGTGTGCAATTAATCCTTGTATTCCGGTTTTATACCGGGAGCGAACGAGCAGAGATCGTGACTCGGCAATACCATCGGATCGTGTTCAAACTTTGATTACCCCTTATAATGGTCTAATATCACCACTACAGACACCGTGATGCTCGTGATTCGATAGCCCATCACTTTGTGCTTCGGGTGGCCTAGGCCAGATACCTTATGGAACCGGATCGCTTCTCTCGCTCACCCGCAATGAAAAATGTCTTTGATTCGGCGTAGGCCCGCCAAGATCTTCAGTGTGTCACTCTTTCCTAAATCTAGCATTTGACTTTTCGTTAATACTCTCTATGTCCATTTCTAAAATAACGATGCCGAGGTAGTTTATAAACTGCGTTTCGTCAGGCTGTACAGGGCTTCCCAGGGAATACGTATTTCGCCAGGTTTACGACGTTTCGTCCGCTAGCGATGGACTACCCCTCTCCCGCCAACATAAATTGCGCCCGTTCGAATGATCCATTAACGCCTCATCCGCCCCTCCCTATTTTACCTGGCTGACACCGTACTGCCATTCCACCCTTACCAAGCGCAGTTTCCGTACTATATTCCTAATGTCTCGAGTGCGCCCTTTCTCTCATCGAGGACTTCCACAGATTCATGACGGTTTCTAGCCAATGCATCCCCACTACCACGCCCAGGTTGCCAATGTAACCGAAGAGGCCCCGAGAGTACCCCGAAGAACTCCGATGGCGTGTCAGTTCTGCCGAGGTATGTCTGCGTCCGACCCTGCCCTTGGCTCAAACTCATTGTCCTCGTTCCGACCTCTTCGTCTCCCAGGCCGAAAGCTCAAGTGCGATGGCAGTCGACCGAGCTGCAGTAATTGCAATCGTCGCGGTTATCCGTGCGTCTACGTACCAGTGTACGTCATCGCGCTCTCTCTTGGGAAAATCCGCTCCCCGACAGACTCGCTTTCGCTTACGCCCTTGCCAGATCCGCTGAGCATCAAAAATAGCCCAGCCCACTTTTCCAACTCGTTCTTGCTGCATTTCTTCGCTTCCGGCTGCGCCCGGGTTAATGGATCCGTTCACGCGATGGAACCGCTCCATTTGCCTTCTTGGGCTTAGCGTCCCTCCACGCAGGGTATGGAAGTCTTGATTTGGGCTTCAGCCGCGGGTGAATGCTTCGTAGATGTGACTATACCTACATCGCATTTAATTCATTGCATGATAATAATACTGGCTAGACCCAGACCGTCGAGCGATCAAGTTATTCGCCTATTGCTTAGCCCGCCAGGTGCTCGCGGTTCGCCCAGATGGCCCATCCACGATCACCTCGGATTTTGAAATGTGCTCGGGTTATTGAATGATTGCCACTTATCGAGATTTGCCACACAATCTAGGCGAAATGGCACTTGAGCCCGACGCGCTTCAGGGACTTTTGCGCTGAAGTGAATAAAGACCCAGAGTCCAACTAGAGTGATATGTCGTTACGAATCTGATTACGAACCTGGACAACGTCTCTTTCTCACAACACAGTTCTAGTCGAAAGATGAAGTTCGTTATCGGCGCCTCGTCCATGGAAGATAGAGGCTATGCAAGACCGAAATCGCTCTTGGCCTCGTTGTCAGAAAGCAGTTCGAGGGGACTGTGATGGGGGCGGTAGGTCTGGCACCATGGCACCTGGTGATTGGAGCATTGTCAATTGACAATGATCTAGGACAGCCACAGAGTCTGCTCAGTGGGTCCGCCACGGACCTCGGGCCTCAAGCCTCGAGGCAACACCACTTCGTCACATGTTCAAATCTCGTTATTAATGGTGCACCGACCTGTACCCCCAATACGGCCAAGTCGGAATGCAGGAAAAAAAACAAATCGAACGAAGGAGCCAAATGGAAGATGGCGGTGACGGATCTTTGTGTTTTATGTCACTTTCGCACCCGCCGCGTAGCGCATCACCGCGGGTGGGAGGTGCCCGTACGAGCGTTCCGCGACGCTTACTTCGGGTTTTCCGCACATAAAAGTGGGGAGAGGAGTTGGTAAGCATAATTAAACATCTCGGCCTCCGGGACCATATCCGCTCACCCACAGCCTCGTTGGCGACTATTTGGGGGGGAATCGTACACGTGTTGCTGTGTGGACTCGAGCGGATACAATATAACTGGGCGACTTACTGCGCTGACTATGGATGAAACGGTTGACGAAGGCACATGTAGCAAAAGGATCTCCCATACCTTGTTAAAGCAAGGGAATCAATGGGGATGAGGAGAAATGGCCTCGAAGATTGAACGGCGTCGCGCACTCCCGGTCCGCCGCGATAAGGTCGGATCGATCTGAAGAATGAACGATAATAGTTACCCCTTCAGGAACGATGTACTGATCATCGCTGTGAGCTCCTTCTCTGGTTAGAATGAGCGCGCTTTCATCAGCGAGAAGAAGCAAATATGGAATGCGATGATGAAGCGCTGCAATCGCTCGTTCAGCTGGTGGTCAGAGGGTTGATGGTCAAGCACGAAATTTACCTGGATCCAACTTGAAAAGACTGATTCAGATGGATTTTATTTTGAGCACGAGCCAAGTTAGTTTCATCTATTGATCGTTGATACAATTTTTCGGAGGGAACCCGATCTTCTTTCGATCGTCTATGGAAGAGCAGAAGGCCAGGATCGTAATGGACTTGGTAATGTTCAAGTTGTGGTCCTGTACATCCGGTCATGTGAGTCTCGAACATCAAGAGCTGCAAATAACACCATACTCGGTTTCGTTCGTAACCGGATGCCTGGAACCTCTTAACCAATCGGGACACACACTATTCCGCATCGTGGGATCAAGTCGTCAAAAGACCTCTTCTATTACTTGCCAAGTTGTCAACTTCAAGTTGTCGTCACCGTGTCACTCGTTGGTACTACATTGCAATTAGCCTTCGAAGTTTAGTATGCAACGCGGAGTTGTCCTTGGGAACGATTTCCTCGTAACCGCCGCCCCTGCAGCCGCGTATTACATCCCGGATTTCATCACCGTCGAAGAAGAGGAGCATCTTCTCCGCAAGGCAAGTTTGACGCAATGCATATACGTGATGACGCGAGCGAGTTGTAACGCGGACTCTCGTCGTCGCATATCAGCGCACTGATGCCAAGTACGGTTAGATCGACGAATCACCCAAGCCCAAATGGAAAACGCTTGGTAATCGCAGGTAAATAATCGCCGCGTGTATACTACTTGACTTGGTGTGTTCTTTTTCGCTTACGTTCCGTTCCGTTGTGTTCTAGACTGCAACTGTGGGGTGAGGTTCCCTGAAATTCGCCATGTCGTGCGAGCTTGAGCTCGAGCCATACCATTCCCGCTAGGGGGTGAAATCGTACAAAAGAATGTTCTTTTCCGCAAGGAGATGCCGCCGTTCTTAACTTCATTGTGAGCCCATTTTAGGAGCTGTCACGTCTGTCAGCTAAGCAAGATCTAGTCCTAACATCATAGGACGCTTGAGAGAGACTAAAGCGTTTGAATTTTCCCCGCACAAAGAACCTAATCAAGTTATCCTCAACGAGGTTAGTAGTATGCACTGGCTTGACCACATGATGCGTTGACGACAGACACCGCAGTATCTTCCCGGACAAGGCATAATGGTGAGAAAATAGGATATATTCCGATCACCTCGGTTCATCTACATTGTTTTGACAAGCCCCATGAAGATGGACCTTTGTATTATCCTGTGGTCGGAACCGTGTCCTTGGGTTCGCATACCGTCTTCCATTATTACGCCTACAGTTTAGAGGGCGACCAGACGCCTTACGATGTCGCACACGCGGGTTCAGGACGAGCCATTCATCCGACGCCGGTTCTCTCTGTGCTCCTCGAGCCGAGGAGCGTAATCATTACGACTGGCGATCTGTATGCCTCGCACCTGCATGGAATAGACGAGGTGACGCACGACGTTTTCTTGGGCGACGGAAGACTACAACGTCCTTCTGGAGATGAGGTCGTATTATCGAACTGGCGGGCAGTCCGAGCACAACACATTAGGGACTCCATGTGCTACGGAGGGACGCTTCGCAGGCAGACTAGATTCAGTCTGACGTGCAGGGACGTGGAAAAGGTGGTAACTCCGATGAGAGGGAAAGCGCTTGCGCCACACTAGGTGACACCATGATGGTGGAGGTGGGGTAGATAGACTTACGCGCCGTAAATGAACACGACATCACGACAAGGTTTGTCGTTTCATCAAATCGGCATGCATGGTAGATGTTGATTCTTGAAACACTGAGTTATCTATAGATATGTGGTCGAGATGGGGGGGGAGCTGGCGTTTTGACTTTGGATCCGAGGGGATCAACCACATCGTATCGAGTTGCCCACGGTAAAATTTTGTTCGTCAGGTAGAGAGAAATGAGAAAGCCCCCGAGGAGGCGAAAAAGCGGCCAGCGACGAGCAATGCACAAGTCCTCGGAAACGCCTGCCCAGGTACTGAGGACACCCCAGTCAAGATCTCGGCGCTGATCCAGTCACTGGAAAAATCTTCTAAGTAGGAAGAAGTAAACTAGGCTGTGGCCACAATCACCTCGTTTCATCCTATCAATATCCAAGATCGGCCAAGATGCAGACTGGTAATCGAAATGGCTTCCTGGCACTATCCCCGATACTAGTCCGGGAACCCTGGAGCATTATCGTTGACAAGGGGCCTGCGATGTCTCACTGATCTACTTTCGGGCGCAAATGCGGTGTGGTACTGGCACCGCGCGGTTCAGACGGACGCCCGAACTGATTATCACCGGCACAGGGTCTCACTAGATAAGCCATCTCTGAGTCACTGAGCCAGGGGAGTAACTTGCTTAGTGGGCTCCACGCGCCAACACGACACTGAGTTAGTCACTCCCACCCCCTATATTTCTACAATACCCGGTGGTCCGGGTAATTAGTAGACTGCGACCTGTTTACATAATGGATAGGCGGAGTGCCTAGTGCACGAGTCTCCGTCGGAACGAGTCAGGGTGTGGTAAAACCAAAGTTCACACGGGGTACAACACCTTTGTCCTCCGCCGTCGCTGTGGACATGTCCTCGACAAAAGCTGCAAATGACCTGCTCAACCCGCGCACAACCACCTACGAGTTCCTGGGCCCGCCCGGCGCCTCGCTCATTACCGTGGGTGTACCCATCATGACCTACCTCCTCTACTTTGGTTGCTCCGAAGCTGCTGGTGCTTGTCCACCTTCCTACGTCCTCTCTCCCTCTCTCTTGGCCACGCATGTACAGGACTCCATTACCAACAAGCAGTGGTGGGGCAGTCTCTGGGACACAGAAGCCGCGTTGATTTACTTGGCTTGGTATGCTTTCTGTGTCGTCGCATGGGCCGTCTTGCCGGGAGATTGGATAGAAGGTGTCACGATGAGAAATGGGCAGACGAAAAAGTACAAGATCAATGGTATCCCTACTGTTTTCACCGCACGAACGCATCATTGACTGTGTCCCGTGTCGTGCAGCGTTCTCAACCTTCCTCCTCGCTTTGGGCATGACCACCGGCTACATCATCCGTTATGGTCCAGAGTCGTTCACCTTTCTCTACGATAAATGGCTCGGTTTCCTTACCGCTTCCCTCATCATGTCTATCGTGCAGGGGGTGGCGGTGTATGCTGGCTCTTTCAGAGAAGGGGCGCTGCTGGCGCTTGGCGGCAATTCTGGTAATCCAATCTATGATGTCCGTTTCGTTCCCCTTCTTTCTCTCCCTCTCCATAGGTCTGACGCTCGGCGTTCTTTCAGTTCTACATTGGTCGCGAACTGAATCCCTCTATTGGCTCGTTCGACATCAAGTCTTTCAATGAGCTGCGCCCTGGACTCATCCTCTGGGTTCTCATCGATATTAGCATGGTCTGTGTGCAAGCCGCGAGACGTGGTGGTTGGGAAAATGTCACGTGGAGTATGTGGCTTGTCCTCGCCTTCCAGGGTTTCTATGTCGCAGATGGGTTGTACAATGAAGTGAGTGTGACCTTGAGCATTTGCTTTCCCTGCGACGTCCTAACGAACCCTACAGCCAGCCGTTTTCACAACCATGGACATCACGACCGACGGGTTCGGATTCATGCTCTCTGTTGGCGACCTTACCTGGGTACCCTTTGTATATTCCCTCCAGGCACGCTACCTTGCCTTCAGACCTATAGAACTTGATCTTGCAAGCACCGCCGGCATCTTGGCTGTCAACGTCTTGGGCTATTGGATCTTCAGAGCGGCGAATGGGGAGAAGAATGACTTCAGGAATGGCAAGAACCCCAAAAGTGAGTGGTCAAATTTCGCGACAGTCCTCAGAGACCGACGATCAGCAAAATAGACCTAAAATACATGACGACGGAGAAAGGATCCAAGTTGCTCACGTCGGGCTGGTGGGGGCGATCGCGCCACCCAAATTATTTGTACGTTTTTTAATTCTGTTTTCTGGCAGGGGTGATGTTAATCCCGCGTCTACTCCTTACTTCATAGCGGTGATCTCCTCATGGCGTTTGCATGGTCTCTTCCAACGGGGTTCGAAACTCCCATCACGTATTTCTATGTCACCTACTTCGCGGTGTTACTCATGCATAGGCAGAGGAGAGATGACGAGAATTGTGAAAAGAAGTCGGTATCCAGTTTGTCTTTCTGACGTAACTTGACTGACGCTCGTTGCAGGTATGGCAAAGACTGGGAGAAGTACAAACAGCTCGTCCCCTACCGTATTGTTCCATACGTATATTAATTCCTACCGCTCACTTGAATCCTGGACACTTACGATTCAACGAATCAAAGAATGTGTGCCTTCGACTTACATCAATCATTAGACCAAATTTCAAACGGCCATGCCGTCGGGTTTTGAGTCTGGGATGCCTGCAAGGTTCATGGAGAGACCATGCAACCACAGGTTACGGGCCATCCTACTTTGATCAAGTCGTGTGCTGCAGTGGTACTCCGGGCCAAGTTTCCGTTGTGCCTTTTGACAGCCTAGCGACACATATCACCACTCCTTATCACTTTACAAGTGACCAAGATATGGGTGTCTCTTCTAAATGGTTGCACGGTAATAATTGTCCACTTCCACTGCGAAGCAAGTTGGTCATCTGAGATGGTCTTACTGACTGATTACTACAGTGTAATGTTATTGGCTCGTCGCGGGGATGATGTCGATCGGAAGGTTTTTGAAGGACCCAAAGTCCGCTATAAATAAGTCTGGTGGTAAATCTCAAGTTTGAGCGCTAGTTATTTCCTTCCGAGTTACACAATCATGTCCGATGTCAAGATCTGGTTCAGTGCATTTATTATATTGCTGCCGTGTGCATAGCGAAACGCTCATCGTACATTACAGTTACTGGCGCCTCGTCTGGTTTTGGTCGGGCCATGACCGAGTACCTGCTGAAGATCGGACACAAAGTTGTCGCCACCCTCCGCAAGCCCGAGACCATCTCCGACCTCGCAACACGTTATCCCCCCACCCAGCTCCTCGTCGTCAAAGTCGACGTGACCAACAAGGCCGACATCACCGCCGCCTTTGCAAAGACCGAGGAGGTCTTTGGCAGAATTGACGTCGTGTTCAACAATGCGGGTATCAGCATCGTAGGCGAAGTCGAGTCTGTAGACGAGGCAGACGCTCGAGACCTGCTTGACGTCAACTTCTGGGGTGCGGTTCGCGTAACCAAAGAAGCTGTGCGATTCTTTCGAGAGGTCAATAAACCAATAGGGGGTAGGCTGTTGCAGGTTTCCTCCGGAGTCCTCGAGGGCCGTGCGGCCGGTGGTTTCTATTTGGCTTCGTTCGTATGGTCCTACGTTAACTCTGGCGTAATGCTGACTCGGATGTTTTGAACACAGAAAGTTTGGTAAGCTACCGACTGTCGCCCGTCTTTGAGTGCGAAGCTCACCCAGCTATCTTCTAGCCTTGGAAGGTCTCACGGAATGTCTTGTAGACGAACTCGACCCAGCATGGAATATCAAGGTTACTGGCATCTGCCTTGTCATTTCACCATGGTCGCGTTCTAACTCGGTTCAATTTTGTTATTCAAGGTCACGATCCTCAATCCCGGCCCATACCGAACCGAGATCTCGCAGAGCAACCATCACGCTGCGCCTCAGCACCCTGCATACGCAGACCCGGCTCTCCACGTGTCGCAGGTTCGCAAGTTCCTTACCTCGCACGAGCTGTACGATGGCGACGTCACGAAAGCTGCAGTCGTGATCGAGAAGCTGTCCCAGCTGGAGGAGGCACCGATACGGTTCCCGCTACACAAGAGAGTCATCGCGGGCATGAAAACCAAGGCAGAGAATCTATCAGGGGTGGCGGATAAGTACGAAAGTTGGACTGACGGTCTCTACCATGATAGTTGATCGACGAAGACTCGGTATCCAAGCTCGGGTCTTTTGGGTCGTCGTTGTTAAAGGTCGATAATCTGCCAGTCTTGCGAAATGTATGATGACTGTACAGTACTTTTGATGACGTCCCCACTTACTTGGTCAGCCAATACATTGGCTGATTTGCGTGTCGTTCGCCGCCTCTGCCGATTAGCTTTTTCACAATGGATATATGCGTAGAAATCCTTGGATTGTTGTAAAAAGGACGCAATTTTCCATCGCAGTTCCAAGTACCACTATCCAATAGAAACAACCATCTGACATCAGTCGGACCGGTTCGGTCAGCGTCTGAAGCCTCAATCATCGTGATGATACAAGTCCT
>JBBPNE010000421.1:0-22649 GCA_038090735.1 Xerocomellus amylosporus | reverse complement strand
GTCAGAAATGACGAAACCCCTCATCTGAGCCTTTAGACCAGGCTGCGGTTACGTAAGTACCGCTTGGCATTCCCCCTTAAATCGGGTAACCCCCGGACCGGTTGGCTAATAGTCCCGGTTGGAAAGGAGTCGAGTGGTACCGCCGGTTGGATTAGCAACCCCCGGCGCCTAGTTGGATAATGTAATCCCATGCGAAACAAGGTACTTCCAACTCGAGAGAGTGGTGGTGGACTGCGCCTGCGCCACAGCCCGGTCCGCCTCCCCTCGCCCCTCTTCGGGGGGCTCGGGAAGGCTTCCTCACCTGCTGTGTTGGTTTTCCTGGTTGTCCCTATCTACGACCATATTCATCACTCCTCACCACTCACTTCTGAATCTCCAAACTGTCCACGGTTTACTGCAGGCACTTTCACCTCCTCACAACCCGTGGTATACCACAGGTAGTGTCTCCCTGACTTCTCCATGGAATCATCTTGGTTGTCCCTTCGCCGACGACAATCATCATGCTCTTCCCCACCCGCCGGTGTAAACATTCCTGAGTATCTTCTCTTCAGGACACTTTCCCCCATCGGTCTTTCCCACTTCCATCGATCTCCAGACCATCCGTCCATGGTTACTGTGGACAGTTTCCTCTCCTCGCTGCTCATGGTATACCATCACTGCCTATGGTTTACCTTGCTTCATTGCGTGTGATGTACTGCAAGTCTCCAGTGTCTATATCGCTCTTCCCTTTTATGAGTCTCTCCAGACTGTCCATCTCCTCACTGCTCATGGTATACCACGAGTAGTGTCTTCCTGCCATTGACGTGGAGTTGTCTTGGTGGGTTCATTACAGCGATGATTATCATCACTCTTCCCACTCACTGGTGTTGAGCGAACCATCATCAGGGAAATTTAGATGAAATGATAATTTCATATATAGGTTTATCTACCTCACAAAGCCTTCTACAGTATATCATAATGGTATACAAATCGATAATGCTATATATTCCTAGGGAGCGTTAATAGCATAGATCAATGCTATCATTTTGTTTTACCTGACAACATATACTGTATGTCCCTATGATATTTATTGCCATTTGTATCACCCATGGGTTTACGAGCTGGTATATGTATCTCTATGATATTTATTGCCATTTGTATCACCCACGGGTTTACAAGCTGGTATATCTCTATGATATTTATTGTCATTCGTATCACAATTCTAGACTTCACAATATATGTCAGAAGTGGACATGTGGACTACTCTGTCTTCAAGCTAGATCTGTAGCATAGATACAGAAATAAGCTACACTATCATCATCACAACATAGAATCAGATAGCCCTTAAACATTCTAGAAATCACATCAGGCTTGAGAAGTAGACACCATGGGAAACATTATATTCATTCTACACCATGAATATAAAACTCTAATATAAAAATAGAGAAGGGAGATGAGAAGAGGAGAGATAAAACTAGTCAACCCGATTCAGCTACAGCCGTGGCAGCCACAGCTTTGAACACCGCTCGCCTCCAGCGAATTGTCACCAATGCACTGTTCTCCGATGGTAGGCAAGCGCTTTCAGCATTAGCAGGGAAAATTTGCCTACGAAATCATTAGTATTTGAGTGAATGTTGAAGGTGTCACTGTACTTACCTATTCCACCAGTGAAGAAGTTGGTTAACTTCATCTCGTTCATCCGGGTCAATGCATTTCCGCCCACTTTTCCGCGCTAGTCCGAACTACTCCAGTCCGTATTGCGCATAGTCCGAACTCCGGAAGTCCGAAAACGCGGTCTTATGACCAAATCTGAAACGACCCAAGTGGCAACAGCGTCCTGGTGGTGCTCTAGGGAATCATCGTCGTGCAAACAACCTAAACAGGTGACAGCGTCAACTGCACTCTGAAGGATGCGTCAAGGGATACTAGCCGAAAGCACTAGCAGTTGGTCTAGGAGTTGTTCGTACTGGCTGTTGGGGGAAAGACCAAGAGAACTAAACTGTAGTTCTCTGGCTGGCACTTGCGGCCTATATATACTAACAATAATGTATGTACTTGTATGTACCGGATCTACTGATATGGTCCCAGCATAGACTAAGTATACTGTAACATGAGGAGGAGGCATGCATCAAGCATAGACTTGGAATGGAAGAATAAGTACGACATGAGGCAACCACACGGCGGTGGCAGAATGGAAGAGAAGAAAGAAACATGCATAGGGGGTGTGCATCAAGCACTGCCATAAGGAAGGCACTGCCTTAATGAAAGATGAAAGGTTAACATGAGGCATGTGGTAGATGAATGAAAGAAGCATGGAAGTGCACAGCACCGGAGGGGTGAGGCAAGTCATGCGCTGCACGTGGTAAAGGGCAGGCATAGGCCTGGTGCGAAGGCAGCGTAGCTGTCACGAGACTAAAGGGAAATCTTATCAGTCAAGACAAGAGATAAGATAAGAGATAAAAAGAACAGTTAAGTCCGTTATGTTAGGCGCTTAGAGAGCGACCGTAACAAAATCGGTCAGACTAATGTCGGACTCCTTTTAGTATCATTCCTTTTCATTAGTATACTTCGGATATTGTTTCCTTACTGTTCCGAACCTTATTCCTAGTAGCTACACAGTCCTGGGCAATTCCCGGACTATAAAACACTGTACCTAGCATTTCTGAATGCATCTTTGATCACCCATCTTTCCATCTCCCCTTTTCCGAAGTACTTTCCACACTTCTGAGTCCACTACGGGCTTGTCGACTACGTCCCACACCTTCTCCACCTCTCCGCAACATGCACAACAGTCCGATCACCGCTCGGACTACTTTCCCAGGCTTCGGACTACCTTTGGGCTACCTGTGGTCAACTATAACACCTACTCCTCATCATTCCTGTCCTATCCCGGAATTCCACCAAGTCCACTCAAGTCTATTCCGACCTTTCCAACCCCTCTCCGACCCTTCCAACCTCATTCCTACCCTACAGTCTCGGTCTCAACCTCGACTCTGGGACTCTGGGACCCTCACACAGGTATAATCCTATGCCGCCCCATTAGTGTAGTTCCATTCTCTACCTGTATTATCTCCACTCGTATACTTAGCCCTAGATCTGGTGTCTACGCCACACACAACCTTCGGACCACCAAGACACCGCCTCCGACTCGGTTATTGTACCTATCTGTAGCTTGGTATGAGCTTACCTCTGAGATCCTGCTTTCGGACTTTGCAGTGTACTACCATTACTATAAGTACTGTACACTTAGTTAGTAAACCTCAGTCCAATTATTACTTGCTTATTGCTGCTTATTGCTTTATTTGTCTTCACTCATGACTCACACTCATTGCTTGTCTTATGAATCTACTCCTCCTCTATGCTCCCACACGAGACCTCCGTCAAAACCCTTTCAAGTCTGCACTAGACGCGTCCAAACCTTTACTCGCCGACGTCCTCTGTTCCCTCTATCTTCCGTCATCCCCGACCCGAGTCTGACATTGACTCACCTCCGAGCGTGCTGCATCTCCGCAGCCACTCAACGTCTACCACCTCCGAGCCTCGGAGCTTATTCGGATATCCTCGGTGTTGCCACACTGGCGCGCCTCGGACTTCCGCACTCCCCCTCGGTAGACTTCGGAACAACAACAGAAATTAGGGACACCGTAACTTGAACTAGGTGCAGCACATACGCTGAAGCCGAAGTCCCTCGGACAAGCCCAACTCCGCGGTTCCGAAGTTGGCACTCACTCCCTCACTCTACTTGTCTCCGAGGTTTCTCACACCCCTGAGAATCCTCAATGACTTCAACCTCCGACCTTCCTTAGTGGAAAAGCACGTGTTTGACAATACCTCCCAGTTCACAGTGCCGCCTTCAAGGAATCAATGATATGCAAGGCATGGGTAAAGTCTAGAATAGGTGTAGATGAAAGTGGAAACCCCAAATGCCTACCAGATACCTTTGACTGGCCAGACTTTGTTCCAAGCATTTCCTCGTCAAGGATACCTGAGTCCTCTTGTTGATCCGATCTCATCTGACAATGGATCTGATGACGAGCACTCAGATGACAACTTGCCTGCACAACAGCCGACCTGATGTTCCCACTGCCTCACAGTCCACAGAACAGCCGAAATGGAACCTACAAACCCACTGGACTGTGTTGATACCCAGGCTGAAGATTTTGACTGGGATTCAATGCCACTTGATGCCCTCAAGTCGTATGTAGCAAAGCTACAAACAAAGGTCAAGCGCAGTGAGGAGGAAGCAAAAATCACCCAAGAGCAGCATGGCGAAGCAAGGGTCCATGCTATCCTTGCTGCTAACCACATCCAACATTTGCAAGGCCAGCTCAATGTGAAATTGGCCAAGAAAAACTCAGCCCATAACATCATTGTTCCAGTATGTGTCATCACCACTGAAGATGGCCAACTCAATGCATGATGACAGAAAGTGGCACGAGAAGCAAAACTGCAAAAGGAGAATGATGCACTCAATACATGGCAGTGGCACACTCAGCAGGGCAAGGACAACATGTGATTTACTACAGGACTCCTCAAGACTCACAAGCTTCCATCATTGTACAATATTGCTTGGACCGTTGATTTATCCAAGGATGGCACCCGGGACGAACTCATTGCACGTATTAATGCATTTTTTGACAGCCTGGACAACCAACACCTATGATCAGACGAGCACTATGTTGCACTATTTACCAGCAAGCATGCCCTCGGAAAGCAACGCCAGATGGAGTTGAGCGACACAGAAGACACCGGCAACCTTGAAGTGACAGTGGCACCCCTGACATGGCCTCAACTATTACCATTTGAGTCACCATCACAATGGTGGCACCTGCAGGCCCTCACCAACTCCCCTGTGATGCCAAATCAGGTTGAGGTGGTATTTGAAGACAACGATCTCAGCCTCCACTTGCACCTGGTGACTGGGGACTGTATCACACCTCTGAGGCCCACTACTACCCCCTTCGCTCCAGACTTTTCATTCCGACTCCACTCAACTTTGATGAGTGGTCAATACTTTCATATATGCAACCTCCCCCACCATTTTACCATGCACAACCTGGCATATAGTAGGGATACAACTTTGATCCATCTTATGTATTTCTTCTGTATTTGTACACAGAACTTCATCGAGTTGTTCATCGCCCACTTGCCCCACACTGGTCCGATGCTTCAGCAACTCAGCATGGCCATTGAGTAAGTGTGACGGGGTGTGACCTAGCCAATGTTTCGCAGGTGAAAAAGGTGCAGTTGCATGCTGCCTTGGTCATGAGCTTGTGCTCAAAAAGAAATAAGGGGAATTTTGTAGGTGAACTACAGAGCCTACTCTACCTCATGAGCTAACTTTCACCCAATGTCAGGTTGTTGTAGCTGTGGAAATTGTGAGTGCAAATTGATTTGCATTACCATGGATTTGATAGTAGTCTATGCCTGGTACTTCAATAGGTTATGAGCCCTGCTGCAAAGTGACGTATTGCACCTAACGGCTGCAGTGTCTGCTAACTAGTCAGACCAGTTCAACCACTGCATGGAAACACTGCATGTGGATAAACCTGAAATGATGGCATTGTGTCCCGCTGCTTAATGCGCAGGGCACTGGTATGGGGAGACTATGTTGGTTTGAAATGCTGAGACGTTCGCGTTACAGAACTTACAAGGTCTTCTTCTTCCTCATTGAAAACCACCATCCCCATCCTCACTGGTGCCCACTGGAACCAGTGGTGGCCCTCTATGACCACTTATATTCAAGCAAGTGGATGTCTCTGGTCCACTGAGTTTCCTAAACCGGTTCTCACAACTTCATCCCCACCTACTAAGGACGAGCAGGACTTTTATATTCAATGGACAAAAGCAAATGACACCATCATTGGGAGTATATCTTCCGGAGTCCTTGAAAGCCAAGTATCAAGCACAGGATGTTGCTGCTGATCTGGTGAAGGCTCTAAAGGATGAGTATGCTTCTCCCAGGATCTCTGGCGCATTTGCGCTGTTCAAAGAGCTTCTCAACACCAAGATTGCCCAGTCCTCTCACCCTGCGCCATCTCTCAGTAAGGTGATCACCCTCTTCTCTTGTCTCTTGTCTGCCAGGTATAAGTTTTCCAAAAACATCCAAGTGATGCTCCTGCTCACTAAACTCCCACCTTCCATGGATGTGGTCGCGCAAGCCAAGAATGCCTCTGGGAAGGCGAAAACTCTCACAATGGAGGAAACCCAATCGACTGTGGTCCTGTCATGGGGCCAGCACCATATGATGAAAGGGCAGCCCCAGGCCGCTCAGGCCAATAAGATCAGCGCTGTAAAGTGCAAGGGGGACAATCCCAAATTTGAGCAGCAGCAGCAGCCACCTAATAGCGACGGCTCAAAAAAGAAGTGGAAGTGCAGTAAATGCGCTGGTGAGAAGCAGAAGGAGAAGGAGGCTAATGCCCCCATTCGCATGCTCACATTGCTTTGGTCATCTACACCACCGGTCCTGAGCCTACCGTGGATCCTCGTGCGCTCACCCACCGTCCTGCCAGTCTCTACCAAGGGACCGGTGTTCTGCCCTTCCACACTGGATTCCAAGAGGTGTTCTCTCTGGCCCACCAGCTGGAGATTGAGCCCTTTATGGAAACTATCTGTGGTCTGGACGTGGACTGCAACCCCATGAGATGTAGGTTTTTAGAATCATGCATCCAATCGCCTTCTACAGTTCCACTGGACAACTCTCCTCCTCCTGCCAAGTGCTCCAAGTGCTCCTGTAAAAAGGAGATCATGGCACCTCCTGCTGATCACTGGGATGAAGATGATGTCATCAACATCTACAGCTTTGGGGGTGATGACAATGGTTTTGTCTGCATGTGCTTGTCAGTACCCGCTCTCTCCTCTTCTCACACCACAACTTGCTAATGGCAGCACTTGCGTCCACAGCTAGTAGTTATATATATATCTGGTAGTGTATGTCCCTGCAATGAAAATCATTGCAACTGCACAAAGTGTGAACACCGACACGACAATTTTAAGTCACATTGGATACTAGACTCCAGTGCTTCAATGCATGTTACCCCTTTAAGGGAAGCCTTTATGACTTATCACAAATTTAGTAAAGAAGAGCGCCTACTGATACACACTGCGGCAGTTACCATTTATGTAAAAGGAAAAGTAACCATGTGTTTGCGATGGGTAGACAGCCGTAAGTGCTCTCATGACATTGAGCTGCATGATGTTGGGCACATCCCCAACTCCGGCATCAACCTTATCTCCTTGAGGCACCTGCTACAAGTGGGAGCTAAAGTACAAACAGGAGAGCTGAATACAATTACAGTGACATTTTGCGCTAAAGGCAAGCAGCCTCAATGCTCCTTCCCTCCTACCACCATACACACTAAGCATGCCTTTGAGCTGATCCATACAGATATCAAGTCATTCCCGACTGAGTTGTACCACAAGTATAAATACTTGATCATCTTCCTAGATGATTTCACCTCTATGACATGGACTATCCCTTTGCACACGAAAAGTGCAGCATTGGTGGCTACCTGCCATTTCCTTCGGATGGTGAAGGCACAATTCCAAGTGTCAGTACAAGAATGGATGTCGGATTTCGGCAGAGAATACAAATCTGCCACATATGACAATTTGCTCAAGGGGAGGGCATTAAGATTTACAACTCTGCCCCCCACATACCTCAACAGAATGGATGCACAGAACACGTTATGCGCACTCTAATGGACAAAGTTGAGGCTATGCGCCACATGGCATGCTTGCCCGATAGCTGGTGGGAATTTGCTACTGCCCATGCCACCCATGTCTACAATAGGACACCCCTATCTCGCCTTCAATGGTGTATGTAAGCTGCCTCAAGTCAACCACTTGCACATCTTTGGTTGCGCAGCATATGTGTTCCTTCCGGCTGATGTATGTATGGGCTGATAAAGTTGCCCCTAAGTCAGAACTTATAATATATCTGGGTGTAGCACCTGGAAATGAGGCTAACTATGTCTTTATGCATTCCCCCAACAACATCCTCTTGACTGCTGCACAAGCTTCATTTGAAGAAGCACAATTTCCTAAGTGTGACAGACTGAAATGGTCCACATGAGTTCCTGCAGACATACCTGCAGAACCACCCATTCTTGAGGTTCCAATACCTCGTGGAGAGGACTCCGTCCCTCCTTCTTGCTCTTCTTCCTCGGACTCACATCCAGTAACGCCCCTTGCGGCGCCTGCACCTATCAGGCAACCACCTGCTCCTCGCCATTCTGGCAGAGAGCGCAGGATTCCAGTTCATCCAGATAACATATACAGTGACGACCATCATCCAACAGATATAATCCTATACCACTGACATAAAGTCCACTCAAACCTATTCCGACCTTTCCGACCTCCGTCCAACCCTCTAGTCTCAGTCTCAACCCCGACTCTCGGACCTTCGGACCCTCACACAGGTATAAACCTATACCGCCCCATTAGTGTAACTCCATTCCCTACCTCTATTGTCCCCGCTCGTATACTCAGCCTTAGATCTGGTGTCTACGCCACACACAACCTTCGGACCTCTGAGACACCACCTCCGATCTGGGCATTGTACCTATCCATAGCTCGGTACGAGCTTACCCCCAAGCCTCCGCTTTCGGACTTTTGCAGTGTACTACCATTACTATAAGAACTGTACACTTAGTTAGTAAAACCTCAGTCCGGTTATTGCTGCTTGCTTATTGCTTGTATTATGAATTCACTCCTCCTCTATACTCCCACACAAGTCCTCCATTAAAATGTTTCAAGTCTTCACTAGATGCACCCGAACCTTTACTCACCGTCGTCCTCTGTTCCCTCTATCTTTTGTCATCCCTGACCCGAGTCCGACATCGACTCATCTCCTAGCGCGCTGCATCTCCGCAGCCACTCAACATCTACCATCTCCAAGCCTCGGAGCTTACTTGGATATCCTCAGTGTTGCCGGGCTGGCGTGCCTAGAACTTCTGCAATCTCCCTCGGTAGACTTCGGAACGACAATAGAAATTAGGGACACTACGACTTGAACTAGGCGCAGCACATACACTGAAGCTGAAGTCCCTTGGACAGGTCCAACTCTGCAGTTTCAAAGTTGGCACTCACTCCCCCACTATCTCCGTCCCTGAGATTTATCACACCCCGAGAATTCTTGATGACTCCTACCTCCGACCTTTCTTAGTGGAAAATCCCGTGTTTGACAGATGGGGTTAACTGTGATGAACAGACTAGAAGGAATGAGTTACTTGTGGTGGCACTTTGTTATAGTCGTCCCAGGTAGGGCCGAACGTAGACCTGGATAACGGCCACTGAGTCAAGGGGGGACCTTCCCGTGGTTCTTAGAGGAGTGCCCACTCGATAGTAGGACAAAGACTAAGGAATGCGAGGGACTAGATTCAATGAAGAACTAGTATTGCAAGGTTCGTGATGGGAACGGTCCAAGTACAAGGTAGTGGCGGTCAAGGTGGGTTACATGGGGGTCCAGGTAGGTGGGAAGGCAGTCCAGGTAGATAGGGAGGGGGTCCAGGTAGACCAAGGTAAAGTACAGGGTTAGAAGATGAAGGCTTAAGTAGTGTCCATGAATGCGCACGGACCAAGGGCTAAGAATGGTAATACAAGGACTAATGGAGACAAGGGGTAAAGGAAGACAAGAATGTTTGAAGAGAAGACACGGGGATCAGTGAGAAGCATTCTAAAGGTACACGTGGATCAAGGAAGACTCGGGTTAGTCCGAAGAAGTACAAGGAAGGTCTGAGGATCAAGGGAGTGAGAGATAAGGGTTCGAAGAAGGGAAGCATACGAGGAACGAGGGTACCACGTGTTGTGGTAAGTCTATGGGAAATCCCATTGAGGGGATCCGAGGACACGGAGAGGTCCAGATGAGGACATGGGAGCAAGGACAAGGGGCGAGGGTGGAGTACGAGGAGAGTCCAAGCGAGAGGGGAGACAAGGGGGCAAGGGGATGAGGGGACACGGGGGTGAGGGGACGAGGGGGCAAGGGGACACGTGGGCGAGGGGGGAATGAGGAGCAAGGAAAAAGGGGTGGGTAAGTCACGTGGTACGATCGAATCATAACACACTTCTAACTATAGCAACATACCAATTGGGAGTACTATTTATCTGTTACCCACAGTTTGGGTATGGGTATGGGTATGGGTATATGGAGGTGGTACCCACACCCATACCCATACCCAAACTGTGGGTAACAGGTAAATAGTACTCCCAATTGGTATGTGGCCCCTATCTGATAGTATACGCATGTACAGTATGTACACGTTTACGTATGTAGATAAGATCTGGTATATATATGGACAAGGGATCAATGGGACTCTCTCCCATCGATTATCACCTTGTCCAGGTCCACCGCTATTTGTGCCTAGTCCCATCCAGCGTCCACCCTATTCTATCAACAACTGTTAAGGACCATGCAACTCCTGACCGGATTTCCGAAACTCCGAAAATCTCAGAGTACACTCGGACGTAATGGGACGTCAGCCTCAGCTTATGTGCTGTGCCCTTGTTGCAGTTAGGGTCCTGGAGGTCGGAAGGGGTCGGAGACAGAGGTGCGCTCCGACGGCGATCAGACGGTGATTGTGACAGCTGACGATGAGGGGGAGCAAACCTGAGGTGTTCGAGGATGAGAGGACCACGAGGGGATTTGTCCCAAACAGGCAAGAGGGTGATCAAAGAACAAAGGAGTTTGTCTATGTCGATATTTGAACTAATGTACAGGAGTGTAATTGTACAGTATACTGTATATACAATCAGAATCACTGTGGATTCAGAAGCGGAGGTACATATGTTTCCGGGCAGTGTGCCAGAGGTACGAAAGGCCCGAGTTGTGGTCACACAGCCTTGGAGGAGTCTTGTGTCCGGAGTACGGATGCGGTTAGCATAAGGTACAGTATGGAGAGGATGTAAAGGAGATACGCTCGGAACTCCGACATCTCAGAGGCGTATGAGTTCAGAGACACAGAAACAAGGTCCAGAGCGCTGAAAACACGGAGCAAACTCGGAAGAGCTCGGAGGAGCTCGGAAATGGAGTAGGAGGGAAATACATAAAATCTGGTATATTGTCAAGACCGTAACTTTTGCTCCGAGGGTACTCTGAAAGACTCGGAGGTACTTAGTGCTCGGGACTCGGCTTCACTGTATGTGGTGCGCTCTTGTCAATAAGTCCGGGTGTCCCGGAATTGGTCGGGGGTCGGAACGGCGGAACGGTCGGGGACATTGGGGGACGTCGGGGGGTGATCAGAAGGAGTCGGACGTGAAGGATGCAAGGTCTAGCATCGAGCTAACCTGAGAGGGGGCGACCAGGAGACTCATCGACTTCAGAGAGGGGAGATAGAATATCTTAGTTGATAATCAGACTAAAGTCACAAGGTGATAAAACTACGTTTATATACGAAGGGAGAACACTGCGGAAACCTCAAGAGGTTGCAGTGTTCCGAGATGGAAAGCTGTCCCGGAGGTCAACTCAGTACGAGAGCGTTCCCGAGTTGCGGGACTGCCACGGACAATACTCATTAGCAGAACTAGTTTGAATGGAGGTAAGTAAAGGTACTAGAATGGACGGGGGTAATATAAGTGTCAAGTAAGCTCCAAGGTCTCAGAGCCATGTCGGACTGAAGATACTGAACCATCTCGGGTGCAACAGACCGAGTCGGAACCTACTCAGAGTGCTCGGAAGCGAGCCTAATGTACAGGATATGACATACATATATGACAGGTACCCATATCCACGCAGAACCCTACCTCCGAGCCTCTCTGCTTTCGGACCATTGCAGTGTACAAACATTACTATAAGTACTGTACATTTAGTTAGTAGACCTCAGTCAGATTATTGCTTGTCTTATGCTTGTTATTATTTGTCTCCACCTACGTGTCTTGATTCCTCCTCCTATGAATCCACTCCTCTACACTCCCACACAAGACCTTGGTTAACACCCTTCAGAGTCTTCACCAGACGCACCCGAACCTTAACTCGCTGTCGTCCTCTGCTCCTCCTGCCTTCCGTCATCCCTGACCTCCAACCGAGTCCAACCAAACAACTCACCTTGGAGTGCATTGTGCTCCACAGCCACTCAATGTCTATCACTTCCGAGCCTCAGAGCTCATTCAGACCTCCTTGGTGCTGCTGTGCTGGCGCACCTTGGACCTCCTGCTATCTCCCTCGGTAGGCTTCGGAAACAACAACAGAAATTAGGGACACCGTGACTTGAACTAGGCGCAGCACATATGCTGAAGCTGAAGTCCCTCGGACAAGCCCACCTGTGTGGTTCTGGAGTTGGTGCCCACTCTCTCTTAGGATATCTGTCTCCGACATTTCTCACACCCTGAGAAATCCCATCTCTCCAACAGTGGAAAATTGTGTGTTTGACAATAACGTTCAACATAACTGTAGTAATACTGTAGTATACAATATATGGTTATCGCTATTACATAAGCGAACCTGTAGTATATAGTATTCAAACTCAGCCTCTGAGTTCTAATAACATCTATTCCACTAACCACAATGTGCCGTTACTTCAGCATTCTAACCAACCAGTAAGCACTAGTCCTCCTCTACCTCAGACTAGTCTACATCTTGTACTTCTACACAAGGTGTGCTGTGAAGGCAACATATGCACGGTGGTTAGAGGAGGTCCAAGCATCTGTTGCAAAGTTAATTTGGCTGTCATATTCCTGGTAGGCTTTAGTAATCTAATCTCTGGACAATATTAAGTGACTAACGTGCAGCATGTCAGCTATCTGCTTGTGTGTCAAAGCACATACCTGTTTCACAGACCGTTGGTACCGAAGGTATGTAAAGTTCTGGTCAACCTGTCTTCATTAGGCATAGAAATGCACTGTCGCTAACAATTGAGAATGGCCTCAGATTTTCCAACACCCAGCGGACAATTTCTGTGTGAGTGGGCTGACGGTTGCTGTAAGTAACCTTTCCTTCACTCTTTCATTGAAATGCAGCAATAATGAAACCACTCCTTGGGGTGCTTCTGACAATTTTTGTATGAACTTCACTGATATCTTTAGCATCAGTGGCTGCATTGAGGAACTCATCCCCCCAGCCATGTTCAAAGTGGAACAAGCATCCAGGGTGTCAAGATAGCGCTGGATTTTAACCTTGCAACCCTGCCCACTACATTTAAACTTGTGCATTCACCGGCCATCAATCTCCCTAATGGTGGGCTCAAGATCAAAAAAGGCATACACAGGTGAGACCAAATCTTTTTTCAGATGGACTATGCTTGATTAATTTGAGAAAGCTCTCTAGAACATGTCAATGCACTCAATTCTTGTTCCACAGTTTCTTGTGACAGTGTAGGCTCAACAACTTCAACAAAGGGTGAGCACTCTCATATGCTGTCCACCTTGGAGTCCAGTGACACTTTGGTCCTAGGCCATTTATGGGCTGTGGGTTGTTTTGCAGCCATCATATTGGCTTCCTCATTGATCGGCTTCTTCTTTCATGTCTGTTTGACAGTCTTTGCTTCGACTGCAGCATGAGCTTTTTTTGTCAGCTTTGTAATATGCTTGCCAGATAGGTGGGTTGACATGATGGGGGTTGGAGTACGACAGAAAACTTCCTGCATTTTAATTTCCTGTGTACATTTGTCTCTCCATGCTCTACTACACAGTGTCCATATGTTACATGGTATGCTCATTCTGTTTCGGTAGTCAAACCCACATTGCAGGTATGAGTACGCAAAGGATATGCAGATGTAGTATCCATACCCATACCCATGAAGTACCCACACCAGTAACCTGCACAGATAGTGCATACCCTTGATCAGCTGTATTCCTCATCACCATTGTCAGTTGAGGGTGAGGGTGAGGTGAGCGGTCATTGTCATTGTCCATCAAGGGTGAGGTGAGGGTGAGCTGGAGGACAAGGACGAGATGAGAGATGACGCAGCACATGCAGTTGCGTGCATTGCGTTGTTCCTCATCACTGTCATTGGTCAAGAGTGAGGGTGAGTGTCCTTGTCGTTGGTTGAGGGTGAGGGTGAGGTGCCACCAGCATCAGGAGAGGGAGAGGGAGAGGAGTGAGAGAGGGGACGAGGTGTCATGACCCAACCAAGGGTGGCCACCTTGTTCTCTTCAACATCAGGTTGGTCATTCAGTTTCCCTTGGGCTCCACTGTCCACATGAATAACCACTTACCTGAGGCTGCATGGCTGTTGTGTGCAGTATGTTGTCCTATTAATAAGTTCTGTGGTGGACCGATGCCATGATTGACCATGTTTGCCTTGCCATAGTATAGTGGTCTCTGTAGCATGAAAAATATCAATATCAGTGATTGAGTATCTAGACAGTGTACAGGTTTGCCTGAGATAGCACAACTTCCTTGCAAGCCGCTTCCTCATCAGTCACACTGGTCATTTAGGTTAGGTTATCACAATTTCATCCTGGTTGCAGCAGTGTGAAGTGTAAGCCCCAAACACTGACACTCTTGATTGGGAATTCAGATCATTAGTTCAACAAAGCATTCAAAAACAATTAGTGTTCATGTGTCTTCCGGTTCCAGGGCTGGAAGCAGAAGGTCCATCAACAAACTGACACACCTTAAGTGTGGCTGCATCCTAGAATTTGACCGCCAAAATAGGACAAGCTTAGTTTCTCCTTGCTTAGAACTTTTTCTATCTTGGAGTACTTAGCTCATGCTTAGGCGAGATGCCAGTCACACAGATCTACTCCAGATAATCCAATAATTGTATTCCTTACAACAAGATTGAAAAGATAATCATTGTAAAGTATTTGGTGGTAGTCCTACACACCCTCATGTCATGAGGAATTGCTGGAAGTTCACCAGCCAATCCCTTCTAGCCGGTTCGCCCTGCACAGTAACAATGAGCTATGAAACTTGTAGGTAGCTATCCCTCCAGTGAGCTGTGCTCACATTGCCCTCTTCATGATATCCACCACAAAAGTCATGAAGGGTGGCAGCGAGTTCCACTCCTCCGAGCACAAACACTGTATTGAGTTTGTTGTTTTCTATGGATTTCCAGAGCTCCATTGGGGTCAGAAATAACATATCAATGATGAAATTCTGAAAAACACAAATGCTGAAAAAAATTGGCCCTCTTTGTTGCAAGGATCGCAAAGGTACCCAAGGTTGTTCAGCAATTGCACTACCCTTTGCACTCGATACTCATTCTCGGATGTAGTTTGACCTGGTCCCATATGAAGTCTGAATTCATTGTGAATATGACAAATCACGTATTGCTTAATGCTCTACACATGTCAGCCATTGCTTAAATGCTCTATGCATGTCAGCTGTTGCTGAGATGACTGACTTTGTCATTATGGCCGGTTGTGCCACATTTGTGTGACCAACAGTGAGTTGGATTGCCCTGTGGATCACGTGCCTAACCATGGTGTTCTGCTCAGACGACAGTGGGACTGCATCCTCCGTAAACATGAGCCAATATATTTCGCCTTGTGTGGGAATAGGCGCAGGCATGGCAGTTAGTGTTTTAAAGTCCGGTCTGGTCCGGTTTTTTGACCCCCAGACAGTGCAACCGGTCCAAAACTGGTCCTAGCAATGTCCCTGTGCCAGGAAACCGGCAACTGGACTGCTTAGGACCGGTCCAAAGCAGTCTAGTTGTCAGTTGTAACCAGTTGCAACCAGTCTTCCAACAGACCCGTCTGTGACCGGTCATGGTGTGAATATCTGGCTTAGCGGTGGTGTGGGACACTCTCGGCTATCTTCAGCACCTTGGGCCACATAATTCGGTTCACACATCGCCAAGATATGGCCATTTTCAGGTCAAATGTCATTAGAACATACATATACAGTAGAATGTATATACTTGTAATAAGTCGGGATAAAATCATAAAAATATGGGAAAGTTAGGGGAAGTGGGGGGAAATGGTGCTACTGGAGTTTTAGACCGGTGCAACTATTTTCTGCAATTTCAAAAGACTGGACTGGTCAATAATTAAACCCTAGGTAACCGGATGCCAGTCTTTTTGCCAGCCCTAGACTGCACTTTAAAACACTAATGGCAGTGATTGGGGCAGGCATAGTGGTGATTGGGGCAGAGGGAGTCAAGGTGGTGGCAGTGGGAGGTGGGGTGGCAGCCAGCCATAGGTGGTGTTGGCAGTAGTGTTGCGCGCACTGCTCACTCAGGGCGGTGTATGCAAGATGGCTCTCCAGCCCGCTCAAATAATGAGTGAATTGTAATACTAATGAATATCAATGCCAAAATGTACCTACGGAAATCATTGAGGATGCCAGGTCACAAAACCTATTCGCCCTCTGTACCCCAGGATGATGGGGTTGGATGGCACCAACATGACTCACTACTACACTGAAATGTTGCTGGGCATTTTGCATGCCACGAGCAAGCTGGGCTGAGTGTGAGGTATCCATGTCTGAGTCTTGTTGTGGGAGATACAGATTTCAAAGTTGTGACAGACTTGGCTGGAATGGTGTATAGAAATCGGATGTAAACAGCGGTTGTGCGTAGTGAGTTGTATAAGGTAGACTTGACTGAAACCCATCAGGCTCATGCTCATGCCCTTGCACCACCCGCTGATTGTCGTGTGGTGGTGGAAACCAACTGCCAGTGGGGCACAGGATTGTTGGAGTGTGAGTACATTGGGGTCCTTGGGAGTTCGCCCATCAAACCAATGTGCTGTTCATTTCGGCTACACCTAGGATAGCCCTATAAGATAGTTCAGTGTGTGAGGAGAGGTATTATGGAAGGATCACATGCTCAAGCATTTCCTCGCACATTGGGCATGGTGGGTACACAATGATGGTTGGGGAGACACAACAACAATGATTGGATTCAAGAACTTATCATTACAACACGATAATAATGGCATATCAGTACATAAATTGCTCACCAAGCAGTCAAAAGGTACTATCATCAGAAGAAAGGAATCCCGTGAACGGGACTTTACTATCTCCATCCGAGAATTCTTCATCATCCGAAATGGAACTCTGTGAGTAGACCACTTCCTCCATCTCAATGGCCTGCCCCTTGGTGATGGTCAATGTGGTGAGTTCATCCGCATACATGGAGCGATAGTATGCTCCGTTGTCTTCTGCATCTGTTAATCCATGTCTATCCAACAGCACTATGTCCATGTCCATTTGTACTTCACTGACGGCAAGCTCTCCTTTGTGCTGTTTGTAGATAGCCAACAAAAAAACCCTTCTGTTGTTCGGCTGATTCAATCTCTGCTAATAGGAGAGCAAAACGGTGTGTGATGTGATCAATGTCTGCTTTCTTGGCTTGGTGGGCTTTCAACAATACCCTATCAGGCATTTCAGAAAGCACTTTGGTAAAATATTCCTTGCCCTGCAGTGACGCAAATTAGTTGGCAACTGAAGTAATGCTCACATACGTACCTCCTCAATATCTTCCACTATAAGATGATAGTCCTAACGACCATGCTGCAATTCCAAGTTCCAACAGAGTTGCCCGACCTTTTGTAGCATAAGGCGGTAACGTTGATGCATGAGCTTCTGCGCATTGACCATACGGTGCCTGACAGAAGTAGGAGATGGGACACTCATACACCACCCAGACCACGCTTGTGGTTTGATAAAGCTCCGTGGTTGAAGGGAAAGAGGAGGATAGACTGGAACGGCATGTGGGTGGGTATGGGAGTCTAAGTAGGAGAATGATCTCCTTATAGTTGGTTTCTTCTTAGAAATGTCAACTGGTGGGAACTTGGAGCCAGAGTTAAGGTCCGAAGTGCCATCTGTTATGCTGATGCGTAGAACCAAGGTCGAAGCGCACACTCAAGTGTAGTGCGAAGACACTTAGAAATCCCGCTAAGTCTTAATAGAATTAGGTTCTCAGACTAGCGACTAATAAGTCCTAGCTGGATGATCTTGGAACTACACAAGTATATTCCGTAGAATCAGATAGGGAGCTAGTACAGGAAACGGTGCTACTTATAGTGAACTAAGTATGTGCAGGGACCAAGCTGTACCGTAGTAGAACTCCAGAGGAATACATAATAGGCAGGAACTGCCACAGGCCGAATGGGGGAATAGGGAGCAGTCACTGGGTGAGTGCGACTACTAGAAATGGAACGTAAGTCCAAATGGGGACAAGCGAACGACTGCAGAGTGAGCGTGACCGTGCACGGACCAAGAGGACCGAAAGGGGAAGGAGCATACATATGCATGTCCGAAAGAGGAGAGAGAGTTAAGGGAACAGTCACCGGGTTGGCATGACTGTTGGGTACCTGTTAGACGGAGTGCACAGCAGCTACAACGTCTAGAGAACGGCTAGGGATGTGGACGGCGAGTGGACTGTGCTTGGGCAAGTGAGGTGAGAGAGGACTCCACCGAGCGGACTGCAAAGGGGAAAAAGAGTGACCAATGACTAAACCGTAACACCATCATTCGGACTAGCCAAGAAGGAGGAATTTGATGAGTTCACTTCAAGGCAAAGCGGATGGGTTGTCCATCTTCCTCAAGTGGTTCCAGTATAAAGGGTGTTGGCCACATGAGATGAGTAGATGTGTCGTCAGTAAGTGTATCTGAGTCTTGTTGGTATAGTAATCTGACTTTGAAAGACTGAGAAACATTTCTAGTTTACTATACTGTCAAACACAGGATTTTCCACTGTCGGAAAGACGGATGGGATTTCCCAGAGAGTGAGGAATGTTGGAGGGGGAGATCCAAAGAGAGAGTGCGCCAACTCTGGAACCACAGAGTTGGACTTGTCCGAGGGACTTCGGCTTCAGCATATGTGCTGCGCCTAGTTCAAGTCATGGTGTCCCTAATTTTTGTTGTTGTTTCCGAAGTCTACCAAGGGAGATAGCAGGAGGTCTGAGGTGCGCCAGCACAGTGGCACCAAGGAGGTCCAAATGAGCCCCGAGGCTCAGAAGTGATAGATGTTGAGTGGCTGCAGAGCACAATGCACTCCAAGGTGAGTTGTTTGGTCAGACTCGGTCGAAGGTCAGGAAAGACGAAGGGGAGAAGGAGCAGAGGACGACAGCGAGTTAAGGTTCAGGTGCGTCTGGTGAAGACTCTGAAGGGTTTTAACTGGGGTCTCATGTTGGAGTGTAGAAGAGGGAGGAGGGATCAAGGTAAGTAATAACAAGCATAAGACAAGCAATAATCTGACTGAGGTTTACTAACTAAATGTACAGTACCTATAGTAATGTTGTACACTGCAAAGGTCTGAAAGCAGAGAGCTTGGAAGTTTGCTCATTCTGAGCTACAGATAAGTACAATACCCAAGTAAGAGGCAGTGCCTCGGAGGTCCAAAAGTTGTTTGTGGCATAGACACTGGATCTAGGGCTGAGTATACAAGTGGGGATATTATACATACAAAATAGAACTACACTAAATGGGGCGGTATAGAATCATACCTGTGTGAGGATCCGAGGGTCCGAGTAGTTGGGGTTGAGACTGAGACTAAACGGTCGGAAGGAGGTCAGAAAGGTCAGAATGGGTTGGAGAGGTCGGAATGGACTTGGTGTAATTCCAGAATATGACATATACCCCCAATCGCGGTACCATGGAAATCTGTGCTATCTGTCCCAATTGTTACTCTCTGTTCCCATCCTCGGACGTGCTGGTACATCAACTGAACACAGGCGGCACCAGCTGTATTTTAGCTCTTGAAAATTCCTTTGAAATCCCCACCCCTGCTGCATTTATTGTTGAAGGAATAGGGTAGACGCTGGGTGTGGCTGGGGCACAGATAGCGGTGGACCTGGACGAGGTGATAATCAATGGGAGAGAGTCCCATCAATCCCTCGTCCATATATATACTCAATCTTATCTACACACGTAGACATGTATGTACATATGTATACAATGAGATAGGGGCCATATGCAACATACCGGGTACACCGTAATATCCAACATTTATATGGGGCGCAACAGAGCCAAATGTTACTGGGCAATACCATGAACACTCTGGATACATCTATGGAAAAGGCAAGACACTGTTGGTACTATTTGAATACCTTCATGGATAAGGACACATTTCACACTTTACAGTAGTAGTTCAGTAGTATGCAATCATCACTTTGATTTGTAGATGATCTAGTAGTCTATCTACTGATAGTCAGCAATCATAATGAAATCTTTCTTCCACATGCAAGGTTGAATCTTGAACAGATCTTCAGCCAATCAGAGGCTTCCTTCTCATAGTCGTAAATGTCCATAATGTGTCAAACTTCTGCCGACCATGTACTTGATTTCAGTTGTGTTGCAAATGTTTGGTCTGCCATTTATGTCAATACAATTCTTACCACTTCCATGACTTAATGGGGGGTTATCCAAGATGATGGAGTTGGGAAAATTTGGAGACATGGTACACGTGTTTTGTAGAATCCATTCAATCGATACCCACAATATTAAACAAAACTGGAATGGAGATGTTACAATCTAATTACTTTAATAAATAATTGAATTTGATTACTTAACTTTGGGGTATTTAAATTTCTTTTCATTACATTATGTTTACCATTTTGCAGAAAATCCTTAACAAAAGGTAATATTTTAATAATATAGAACTGAACTTACCATCATTTGAATCATATTTAGGGTCTCTTTTACAATTTGAAGAAAGATATAAATTGTATATGCCACACCTTATCCCAAAAATTGAAAGCTAATAAAAGAAAAGCTGCATTAGGATAATAAGTAATTCTTCTAGGCATGCCAGCAAGTCCTAAGAAATATTTTATAATCTCCAAATCTGTGTTAATTTTAATAGGAGTTTGATTTGCAAGAACAATTTTTTATTTCGCTACTAGAACGTTTTGTATTATACATTCTCCATGCATGTTGAGTATTGAACTGGAGAACATGTCTGTGGTCAAGGAATTTCATGACAAATGTTTCTCCAAGTGGTACACAGCTTAGCGACACTGGAGCATATGTTCTGTCTGTGCAAAACCAAAGAGCAAATCAAGAAGTGGAGGGAAAATGTTTGTTATCTGTTTGCTCAGGAACATTTCTGCAGGAAGACAGTGGTGAATCAAATAAATGGTGTTCACTGATTGAAAATATAGGATTGTTTAGCTATACAATATTTACAAGAAATCAGAATTGATAGTGCAGATCTTAGCCAGGACAAGAAGGTATTGATTGTATGCCTGGACCTCTTTCTAGAGCCAAAGAATACTGTAGAAGAGAAGCACTGTCATACATGGGATTTTTCACTAACAAAAGGTCGGAGAGAGTCATCGAGATTTCTCGGGGTGTGAGAAATCTCGGAAACAGAGAGGGTGGGGGAGTGAGTGCCAACTTCGGAACTGCAGAATTGGACTTGTCCGAGGGACTTTGGCTTCAGGGTATGTGCTGCGCCTAGTTCAAGTTACGGTGTCCCTAATTTCTATTGTCGTTCCGAAGTCTACCGAGGGAGATTGCGGAAGTCCGAGGCGCGCCAGTGCGGCAACACTGAGGAGATCCAAGTAAGCTCCGAGGCTCGGACATGGTGGATGTTGAGTGGCTGCAGAGGTGCAGCACGCTTGGAGATGAGTTAATATCGGACTTGGGTCGGGGGTCTGGAATGACAGAAGATAGAGGGAACAGCGGACAACGGCGAGTAAAGGTTCGGGTGCGTCTAGTGAAGACTTGAAAGGGTTTTAACGGAGGTCTCATGTGGGAGCATAGAGGAGGAGTGGATTCATAAGACAAGCAATGAGTGCAAGTAATGGGTACAGGTAAGCAAGCAAGTGGAGACAAGTAGCAAGCAAGTAATAAGCAAGTTAGCAATAATTGGACCCAGGTTTTACTAACTAAGTGTACAGTACGTATAGTAATGGTAGTACACATCTCATATTTCTGCCTGAGCGGCACTACATGGACGAAGCACAAACACGACGAATGTACTATGATATGCATACGGGACAGTGGTGGTGGAACATTCAGGTAAAGCTCCATCGTGATCTTGTAATCCATGATCTCACGAGCGCCCATTGTAGAAACACCTCGAGCGCAAAAAGCCTGGCGCGACGGTGATCCCCATCATCTTATCATCTGACAAGACACAAGTCACGCTGTTCCGTAACAAGTCTTGCTATCCCGTCTACATGGCCATGGGCAACATACCCGAAGATATCCGCTGTAAACCGTCTCGTGGAGGCTGGATCCTTCTCGGCTATCTCCCAGTCACTTGCCTCAAACCCATGAATAATGAAGCGGCATGGCGCTGTGCACTGGCGAATATGTTCCATGCATGTTTGCGACACATGCTTGAGCCATTGGAACAGGCAAGCCACGAGGGTGTACCGATGACCAGTGGTGATGGTGTCGTACAACGCGGCCACCCAATTGTCGCCTGTTACTCCGGGAATTACCCCGAACAGGTGCTCATCACCGGCGTCAAGACAGGACAATGCCCGAAGTGTGACATTGAGCATGACGAGCTTGGAAGTGCAGATACACCTGCGGCGTTACGGGATTTAATGGCAGTGCTGGATGTATTTGCCTTGATCAATGAAGACTATCTCGCTTTCAATCATGCATGCCGAGAACTCAGTATCAAGCCCATTTACAAGCCATTCTGGGAGCCTCACGCACATCTCAACATCTTCCTCTCCATCACCCCCGACGTTCTCCATCCACTATACAGTGACCTCCAAAACCGTTGCAATGCCTAACCCTGACACAGCGCGCGAAGCGCGCTGCAATCACCCGTGGGAACTGCGCTTAGCTTTGGTGGACACAAACAAAGTACAAACCCTTGGCTACA
>JBBPNE010000420.1:0-22692 GCA_038090735.1 Xerocomellus amylosporus | reverse complement strand
TGCACATCTCAGGCCCCTTCTGGTAAGCGGCAAGCTCAAAGATGGCAAGAGTGTCAAGTACAAGTGGGGGCAGGTAAGCTGGCGAATGGCTGGGAGGTCTGTATCCAGTGTTAACATAAATTAAAGCTTAAAGGCACCTATATGACGATATCCAACTGGTCCAACAAGTCAGGAGTCCATTGGGACAATGAAAGAGGGGCGAACATCATAGGCGATGCTGCCAAGGAAGTCTTTGATGTCTTCGTCAACAAGGTACATCATCACTCAGGAATGAAGTGCCAAACTAATTTCCCCCTTTGCAGCACCCACAGATGAAGGAATTCCGAAACCAGGGCTGGAGACATCTCGATAAGATCGAGGCTCTCTTTCCAAATGGCGGTAACTCTGGCTTCATGGCTTATCGAGGCGGTGCGAGCGGTGGGGGTACGTCCAACACCCAGCCCAAGGACACAGCCAGTGAGATTGAGGATACCGATACCAGAGATACAAGGCCTGGCGGGGATTCCATGGCGCCAACCAGTGGGGGCATGGGCTCTCTTCGGACAACCACCACTCAGCTCTCCAGCATTGACAAAGTCCTTGTTGCCCATGCGATCACGTCAACTGCAACGGCTATCAGTTCACTCGCCACACATTCTCCCTCGACAAATTTGGGCCCCAGGGTTCCAACCTCGTCTGGGTCCCGGAAACGCCCAGTGTCAATGTTATCACCTGATGAAACGGACGACTCTCTTCTCTTCTCACCTGGTCCCCCGCCTTCCACAATCTCATCTGCTGCCGCCTCCCCTGCTGCCTCTGCCGCCACCTCTGCCCACATGAAGAAACGTAGCCGTCCATCAAGTAGCGTGCAGGCTGTTTTAGGTGGCAACCCCAAGACCACGACCAGCGTTGCACTCCATGCCGTTGATTCCTCAATCCGGCGCCTCAATGACTCTATTTCATCCAATTACCTTGACCCACTGGTAAGCATTCGGGATGCAATCGGTTTGCTTTACAGACACCCTGAAATGCCTGGCGAGTATCAGCGCTATATGATTACACAATTTTCTTCGAATCCAACTGTTGCTGTTGTATACATGTCACTTCCTGACGATGCTTGTCGTTTGGACTATGCTACTGGTTTATACAAGGCACACAACCAAGGGGGAAGTACTAGTAGTGGTACATAGGTTGTTGTAGATCGCTTGCCAGTGTTGTAGATCATCGCACAATATGTTGTATCCTTTCCAACGAATTTTTAGTATGAATCAAACATTGTTTCAAGCAGCTATACATCGTATTCGTAGCTGTACTCTGTTACAGTTTTTCTCTTACATCATCATTTGTATCTCCTCTCTTTCGCTCGTCATACTCATGTCTTCTTGGGTATGTTTCACTCGGACTGGATTCATTGTCTCCTTGTCATCGACACATTGAATCCTTCTTTCCTCGTCCTTTGATTGTCTCACACCATTCTCCAGCTACTGCCGGGAGAGACATGACCTTATCTTTGTTAACTCTTATCTTTGTATCATCGGACCGTATCCTCCTTAACTGATTCTCTCGTATCAGTTACGTGTTCCTGTTTACTCATTGTTCTGTCCGATTCTCCGATGTTCCTTGATGACGCGTCCTCTAGTACTTATACTAGACCGTTGTTACGCAAGACGTCGACAAGAGTCGAAGCGGGGCAACGTCCGGGTCTGAGGAGGAACTCACGAAGAGTCTCAACGTCTCAAAGACAGAGGTTCGGGTGACGAAGGAACACAAGGGACTCGAGGGACTTAAGAGGCCTCGACAGGGACTAGGGCAGAGGAGACTAGGGACGAGACCTGAGGTCAAGGATGCTAGTCGACACTAGATTGCGTAGATCAAGAATAGAGTACAAGATACAGACAGCTTAGTATAAGTACTAAAGGACGTGTCATCAGAGAACATCGGAGAATCGGACAGAACAGTGAGTAATCAGGAACACGTAACTGATACGAGAGAATCAGTTAAGGAGAGATAAGTCCGATAAGAAGGTACCAGATAACAATGATACGAGCATGTCTCCCCCGGTAATAGATAGGGAACGGTGCGAGACGATCATAAGACAAAGAACGAGGGATTCAGTGTATCTACGACGAGGAGACAATGAATCCAGTCTGAGCGAAACATACCCATGAGGATATGAGTACGATGAGTGAAGGAAAGAAGATACAAACGATGAGAAAGGAGAAAAACTGTAACATTACCCCCTTCGTACAATCGAGCCCCAGGTTCGATCAATATCCCTCTAGGAAGTTCCGGATCCAGAGGGGGGAGGAGAGCCGAAGATATGGGTGGCCTGTTCAGCGGAAAGGGTTTCAAAAGGACAGTCGTCTGCCACATGTCCATGTTGATTACAAATCGCGCAGATCCTGGAAGGACAGAAGCGGGCGGAATGTCCCCAGCGGCGACAGAAGTCACATTGGAGAGTGAGACAAGAGGACTGGTGATGTCCAGGGGCGGAGATATGACAGTGGGGACAGACATACTCAGGGCAGTCTTCACGGTAATGACCCAAACGATGACACCGAAAACACTTGGTGAGGGCCGATGCAGAACGACGGGTAATGGGGACCTGAATGAGTCTGGTGGGGGCGGAGACGACCTCGGTTCCATTGGGTAAGAAGGAACGAAAGGAACAATTGTGCTCGAGGATGGTTTCGTCAAGGCCGAGTTCAGATTCTACAGCCGTCAGGGATGAAGAAACTGAGGATGGTGGGGGTGATGACAGGCGAGATAAAAGAGTGGAGGAGGGCTCAGCGGGTGGTGGAACAGGGACGGGAGAGGGGGATCGAGGTGCAGGAAGGTTGGTCATTTCGAGGTAACAGTCTCGTTCGTGCATGGTCATCGTGAGGTAGATGCGACGGAAAGTGGGATATATGATGTTGGAGGGGAGTTGTTTGACAAAGGTGTGAAAACCATGTAGATGGAGAAGGGTGAGAACATGTTGGGGTAGATGTACGAGGGACAAACGAAGTGGAATGCCAAATTCTGCGGGTAAATCGCTGGGAGCGGCCAAGGCATGGTACCGTTGCGCAGAGGAGACATCATGGAATAAACGAACGAGTTCCTGACAGATCAAGTCTTCCTCATAGAGGGGGAGGGCCTCGATGGCGCGGAGGAGGATGTGATTTGTGAGGATGGCGTAGAAGGGTAAGTAGGTAGGCACCACACGACGAGAGCGCAAGGGGGAAGTAGAAGAGGTAGAAGACAATGAAGAAGGAGATCGAGAGGAGGAAAGACATCACATATTGATTGTTGAGGAAAAGGAAATCACAGAACATTCACTAGGGGGGTACTTCACGAAGAGACGCCGCTTCCTAGGAGGAGAAAGAAAGAAGGATGGGAACTACTATGGGAGACGCTGAGCGAGTTTATATTGGGACAAGATGGTGGGAGAGTGACGGAGATTACTCTCGGGTTCCCAGGTGTTCTTGGACGAAGGATAGCCTTTCCATGCGGTCAGGTACAATCGTCGTCCGGAAGATCCCTTATGGGCGACTATGTGATCAACTTCGTATTCTTCTTTGTTATCAATAACGTCAGGTGGTGGGAAAGAGAAGGAGGGGCCATGTGCTTCGGTTTGACGATAAGAAGATAGAAGCGAGGCGTGGAAAACATCGTGTATTTTCCATGTGGAGGGAAGTCAAAGTCAATAGGCGAGTGGAGATAGTACCTGAGCAATTTCGAACGGACCATGACGTTTGGGTGCGAGTTTCCTAGAAGGGTAAGACAATCTGAGATTCATGGCTTCTAACCACACCTTGTCTCTGACTTTCCAAGGGGAAAACTTCCGAGTGGATCTTTCTGTCATGATCCGACGGGCAGTTTCATGTGCAGCAAGGGCTTCTTTTGAGGCGGTTTCTAGGGATGAGAGGCGACTTTCGAGAGCTGGAAGGAAGGTCTTTCCAAGGGGAGGATAAGTACGAGGTTCGTATCCAAGAATAAGAGAGAAGGGGGAGACTTTGGTGGAGCTATGAGGAACGGATTTGTGGATGAATTCGGCGGAAGTGAGAAACTTAGACCATTTCTGGGGGTTATTGGCGCAGAAGATCTGAAGGTAGGTTCAACTTCTTGATTGGTGCGTTCCGTTTGTCCGTCCGTTTGCAGGTGGTATGCGGAGGAGAGGCGGATATCATACTTGAGGATGCGAGCTAGTTCTCTGGCAAAGGCAGATGCGAACTGTGGACCTCTATCGGAGACGATGGAGTCATAAAGGCCGAAGCGTTTGAATACAAGGTTGAAAAAGAGTTGGGCTACTCCGTTAGCGTCGATGGTTTTTGAACATGGGGCAAGGATTACCCCCTTAGTAAGACCATGGTTGACCACGACCATCAAAGAATCGTGGCCATTGGACACAGGGAGGCCGGTAACGAGGTCAGCGGAGAGTTGCTTGAACAGGAGGATGGAAGAGGATGGAATAGGAGCTAACGGCGGGGTAGTGGGGTGTGTGAGAACATTATTCTGCTTGCAAATAGCGCAGCCAGCAACAAAATTGGAGACAAAGACAGAAAGGCCCGGCCACCAGAAGTCACGTTCGAGGACAGCCTTAGTGCGAAAGTGGCCGAGATGGCCCAAGAGAGGGGAGTCATGGATTGAGTGAAGTACAGCGGAACGAGCAGCTGGGGGTACATACATCCGACCCTTGAAGTAGAGATGACCATTATCGAAAGTCCAGTCAGTCAAGGAGGAACGAGGGAAAAGGGGAGAACCATCGTCCAAATTCTGAAGGGTGCGGAGGACAAGGGGGTCGGATGAGGAGGAGGATTGAATATGGTGGGCAAGGGTGAGATCAAGGGCATTGATAACGGCGGGTTGGGTAACAATAGAGGTGTCAATGTTATCAGAGGAAGTGTCAACGTGGTCTCGTTGAGAGAGGGCATCGGCAGGAGCCATCTTCGTGCCAGGTAGGACCTTCCATACGATGTCGAAGTCCTGGAGGAAAAGCAACCAGCGGGCCTGTCGGCACGAAAGCTTTCGAGGGCCTTTAAGATAAGAGAGGTTTTTGTGGTTGGTGATAATGGTGATTGGGTGGGAGGTACCCTGGACGTATTGTTTCCATTCCTCCAAGGTGAGGATGACGGCGAGGAGTTCGCGATCATAAATGTCGTAGTTACGTTCCGCGGGGATGAAGGTGCGGGAGTAGTAAGCACAGGGATGAGAGTCGCCATTGACGTCATCTTGGAGCAATACAGCGCCAGCGGCAAACAGAGAGGCGTCGGTCATGATAGAAAAGGGGCAGGTGACGTCAGGGATGGCAAGTACAGGGCCAGAGGAGAACGCAGCTCATAAGGTGTCAAAGGCTCGTTGTTGAAGTGGGGTCCAAGCCCAAGGTTGGTCCTTCCGAGTGAGGAGGTTGAGGGGTGCAATGGCATGGGAGAAATTTGCGATTAATTTGCGATAGAAGTTTGCAAACCCAAGGAATGAACGGATACCCTTAACGGAGGCTGGGGGTTTCCAGTCACGAATGGCAGAGAGTTTGACAGGCTCCATGGCGACCTGTCCTTGACCAATAATCATGCCCAAGAATTCCATCTTGGGCGCATCGAAAAGACACTTGGCGAGCTTGAGAGAAAGTCCGTGTTCTCGAAGATGAATGAGAACGCGCCGCGTGCGTTCGTGGTGGAGGGCAATATCCCCCTGGGTGTGGATGCCAAGATCGTCCATATAGATCTTAAGCCATTGCTCAGCGATCATATCGGCGAAGATGTGATTCATGAAGGCTTGGAACGTGGGCGGAGCGTTGCAGAAACCAAAGAACATAACCGTGGGTTCAAAGAGACCAAAGGGGGTGATGAAAGCGGCCTTCCACTGATCGGTTTCGCGAATGCGAATGTTGTTATTTCCCCATCGGATATCGAACTTGGTAAAGAGGGTGGAGTCCTTCATGTCATCGATAAGTTCCGGGATGAGTGGCAAGGGGTAAGCATTTCGAACAGTGTGGGAGTTCAGGTAACGATAGTCCTGGCATGGTCGGAGTGATCCATCTTTTTTGGGTACGAAGAAGAATGGAGCTGCTTGGGGGGATTTCGAGGGTACGATGCGTCCGGTTTTGAGATGTTCATTGATGAAAGCACGACACGTGTCTTGTTCCTTGGGATTTAGTGGGTAAACCTTGGCAATCTTTGGGGTGAACGAAGGTTTAAGGTCAATGGTGTGCTCATATGATCGGTGTGGGGGAAGGAGGTCAAACGTTTTCTCGGAAAACACATCCTCGAAATCTTTACACCATTCGGGTAATTTTATGTCCGTGGTTTTGGCATCCTGTGCCAACTGGGTGGAGATGTTGATCTTGTTGATGGATTCGTCAGAGGGGTCCATGGGGGCGAGGTACTCATTAGGAGACGCATCGAGCCCAGATGGGTACCGTTGAGTGTACAATCTGGAGAGTTCTTGATCAACATCAAGTTCAAGCCAACGAAGTAGGTATCGTTGTGCAGTGGTATCGTCGGTAGGTTTGAGAGTCGAGGGTAAGGGAAAGGTGAGCGTGTGAGATCTCCAATCAATTCGGGGATTCTGGGATTTCAACCAAGGCATTCCCAGGATAATTTGTCGACGACCAAGGCTGATCACCATAAGGTCAATATCCTCAGGTTTGTGAGAGAGGGACATGCGGGTGGATGCTTTCCATAGGATGGTACCTTTACGATTAGTGGTTCCATCGACGTTGAGAGCTCGAATGGGGTGTGGTAGTTTCTTTAACGGGAAGTTGGCCAAGGTGAGAAGACCGAGGTTGATGAAGTTGCCAGTGGCTCCCGAGTCGATTAGGGCTGTGGTTTCGACGATTTGTTCTCCGACATGTAGCTTGATAGGGAAACGCAGGGTTCGTTCATTGGCAGGAGCTACTAGTACATGGGTGATACATAGTCTGGGAAGGTAACATCGAGGTAACTTCCCGGTTCAAAAATCCTGGTCGATGGTCGAGATAACGGATACTTCTTCCTCGGGAGCTTCATAGCACATCTGGAGTACTTGAAGGATTTCAGCTTCGTTCTTTCCCTGGGTCTTTATGGAATTAACATAGGTTTCAAAGGCAGAGGGACTCTGGAAACCATCGTCGGTGATCCCATCAGGACGTCTGAAGGACTTCTGAACGAGTTTGGCGAGGTCAAATCAGGCGGTGGCTTTGGTGTCGAATGGGTAGAAGGTGGACTCAAAGTTTTCGGTGAATTTGTCAAAGGTCTTCTCAGAAGAGGGAACGGCCATGTTGGCCACTTTATCGTACCACATCTCGGAGAAGGAGACTCCTCGTCCTTTACTCAGCTTATTGAGAGTGGTCATGACTTGTTCTTTGTCCATGGTATAGATGGTGGAGTTGATGGTGTAGTAGGCCTTCATGGCCTTGATCCATCGTACGGCATCTGCAGGTTCTCTGGAGAAAGCCACAGGGAGGGCTGCCTTAAGTTCAACGGGTCTAGACATAGGGGTGACGGGAGGTGCTGGGGGTGCTGGGGGTGCTGGTGTTGGTGGTGTTGGGACAGGGATGGGTCGAAGGTTTACTGTGTGCAGTCGTCGTCCGACTCTGGGGCTAGGGGTTACTGGGTTCGAGGGTGGTGGTTCCTCGTCACTGTCACTGGGTGCTCAAAAGCCTCTGGGGTTCAACTGGGACGTAGTGGGGACCTAGAGGTGTGTCCTGCTCCTGAATAGGAGGGACGAGGGAGATTCTTGATCTTTTGTTACGCGAGATGTCGACAAGAGTCGAAGCGTGACAATGACTAACTTCGAGGAGGAACTCACGAAGAGTCACAACGTCTCGAAGATAGGGACTTGAAGGATCAAAGGACTAAGGACTCCTGAGGGACTGAGAGGCCTCAAAGAGATCGAAGAGACTTATGAGACTAAGAACGAGGCAGACAGCCAAGGACGCAAGTCAACGCTAGATTGCGTAGATCAAGAATGGAGTACATTGTACAGACAGTCTAGTATAAGTACTAGAGGACGTGTCATCAAGGAACATCAGAGAATCGGACAGAACAATGAGTAAACAGGAACACGTAACTGATACGAGAGAATCAGTTAAGGAGGATACGGTCTGATGAAAAGAAGATAAGAGATAACAAAGATATGGTCGTGTCTCTCCCGGCAGTAGCTGGAGAATGGTGTGAGACAATCAAAGGACGAGGAAAGAAGGATTCAGTGTGTCGATGACAAGAAGACAATGAATCCAGTCCGAGTGAAACATACCCAAGAAGACATGAGTATGACGAGCGAAAGAGAGGAGATACAAATGATGATGTAAGAGGAAAACTGTAACAAAGACTCTCAAGCTTGATCAAACGGTATACACTCACAAAGTCATAAAGCGTTTCAAGCTTGACAATGCCAAATTCGCTCGAACTCCTCTACCTTCTGGATATAATCCAGTACCAAACACGACTCAATCCTCCTCACAACTTCGCAGTCGTTACCAATCTGTGATTGGTTCTCTCCTCTATATCATGCTAGGAACTCGTCCAGATATTGCACAAGCAGTTATCAAGATGTCACAGTTCTCTTCCAATCCTTCAGAAGACCATCTGCAGAAGGCACTCTATATAGTGCAGTACCTCGCTGGTACACCTTCTCTTTGCATCAAGTATGATGGTGCCAGTAAAACTGGTTTTGTGGCATACTCGGATACTGATTGGGCTGGTGATCACGAAACTCATAGATCAACCTCTGGCTATGCTATCTTCCTAGGTGAAGGCATAGTTTCTTGGCTATTGAGACAACAACACAAAGTTACGTTATCTTCCACAGAAGCAGAGTACGTTGGTATGACAGAAGCAGCTAAACAGTTGTCATGGATTTGGAACCTTCTATCCGAGTTGAAGTTCAAACTTCTATCCATTCCACTTCTTGTCGATAACCAAGGTGCCATCTTTCTTGCTTCTAACCCTGCACAGGAAGGACGCACTAAACACATTGAAATTCCGGAACACTATATCCGCGAATGTGTCCAGGATGGGAAGATCAAGCTATACTATGTTCCCACCACCGAACAGGTTGCAGATTCCTTTACCAAGAATCTGACCTGGCAGCGTTTTGAAGAAAATCGTAAGAAGTTGAGGATTATTCCTTATTCTGTTATATCATGAACAGCAAGGTGGAGTGTTGAATTCTCATATTCTATTATTAACTTTAGTTCGCTTTTCATGATTAACATTATACTTATCAGCTACATAAGTGTTCTAGACCCACATGACGTCATTCTTATTCAGACTTCTCATGATGTCATATGACATCATCATTGCAACATATTGCACCATGATCACACCATAGCACGACGTTACTGCGCATGGCTTATTCATACACCTTTTGTGGTCTTTTCAGACTCCATTCGGACTGTCTGTCTACTTGTACAAACAATAGCCAGACACTATATAAGGAGGACTTATTCCTCCTCAATTTACTAAGTTCTCTCGCACCCCAAAGCGTGATAACTTGTAGCAAAGACTTACTTGCAAGTGCTTCCAACAGTATAATGAGTAGTGTTCTCTCTCACTGGGTATCTCCCCTTTACTGTTGCCTTTGCACCAATTGGAAGTAGCGATTCCAATAACAACAACTCAAAACTCACTTCCTGCTTCAGACCACAACCCAGATCACTCCCAATCCCAACAGGCCTGTTGAACCACCCGATGTGCCCGTATTACCAGGTGAATCAAACCCGCCACCTTGCTCACTCTTGCTCACAGTTGTTCAATACGACCGCAGGTTCGGGTTCGGAACCACAACCACAACCACAACCACTCAGCTTTGTAGTCTCAACACCATCCGTTTTGGGGTACCCTCAGCAAGCCTTGGAAACGGAAGGTCGGGTTTTGAGACTATCAGCTTCGCCTCTACCCACTTATTTATTTTAATCATTATTACATTTGTACTGTATATTAACAATGACATCCCATTGTCAAGGCATCCCTTCTGTGCTCGTGGTTGTACTATCACTGCACCGGAGTTGCAAATTGACACAGAGATGCAAACAGCACCGTAGTACACGCAACAATGACTCAGGAGGCTTCTTATGTTACTTCTAGGCTGGTGTAAGTGTAATTAAGATTCTGATCTATTTTGTTTGACGAAAAACGCACAAGCAATGAGTCTATCAGACCTTTAATAGGATGGATAGCCAAATCTGAGCATTGCAGGTACAGTACTTGGGGAAGACAAGTATTAGATTTAAAATTCTGCTTTTCATTTTGGATGTACTAGAGGTGCATTGGACTGTCTGGAACATTTTTCCGAGGTCTTACAGGTTGTGGACCCATTGCGATTAACAAGAAGATCTCGAAGGCAGGATGAGAACACCAGCATGACAGGACCAGTTAGAGCACGAAACCTTAACGTCGGCTTGCCGGCACAATCATCAAAGTTTTGGCACTTGCGGAACTGACAGCTGGGCAATCAGCGGAGATCTAAAAGGTAGCGTGACAATCTGTGACATCTCTCCAAAGTCGCTCGGAGAATTTTTGCATCTCTATGCCATTTCGTGCTTTTCATGCCGGCATCTCTCTGGCATGCGAAGCTTTTTGACGGACCCTTACATTCTTCTTGTGGATTCAAGGCAAGGGTTTTCCTCACATCTTCATTTATTTTTCAAGTCTCGATCTGTTGAATTTCATGAACTATTGACTTCACACCAAAAGTGTTTGCAACTCTGGTGCAGTGATAGTACTGTTTGAGCAAAATGCAAAATCTATTTAAAATTATGTAAGAACCTGGATGTCCACTGGATGTCTGCTAGACATCCAGTGGATGCTCGGGTTAGTGTTGTCGACACACTACCTTGAACATGAATATGATGTTTTGACCTAGATATCCATCCAATGACTGGGTGGACAAAAAGATTACATACGGAGAGTGATAATGTCCATGTTTGGCGGGTCGCTCACCAAACAATTGACGGAAATCCTCAGCCTCACCACTAGCTGACATCAGCTGGACATAAACCAATTTTGACCACCACCAGACGTCAGCTTAATTTGGGCGTGTAGATGCCCATGACGAAACCGTCATGTCGTTTTCCAGGCGGAGACGCTACGATTCATGTACGTGAACAGCGAGATCGTCAGCAGAAAGGACACCCATCCACATCGGCGGGAGTGCCTCGCTCGACTGATGTTTACACCACCGACGGACACCCAGGACGTGCGTGATCTCGTCCTCCACTGCATCGCAAACGCGCCACCTCCCACCTGGGTCAAGATCGAGGACGCGCGGGCCGTACAAAAAAAGTGGTCGCACGCTTGATACCACGCACGCTCCCCGACTTTCTCGCCCTCCCTTCGCCACTTTGGCCACAGCTAACCCCCACATCCCCATCGCGATACTGCTCCCAAGCGAGTCAAATACTCCGCTCCGCTTCATCACCTCGACGTTTACCACTCTTGCTCAACCCGCGCACCAGGCGACCATTCCAGAATGGACTCTATCCTCACTGCTCAGCACATTCTTTCAAGGATCAGTCAGCGGCGAGGAAAAAAACGACGGACCGAAGTCCGATTAGCCTGTATGTACCTCTTTTCCCTCCGAATGCCCCCTGACATCACCCCTGGTAGCAGAACGCGCTTTCGACAAGGACCCGTCACTATACTTGCTTTCCCTGCAACAAATGATAGAAAATGACTATCCTATACCATCATACATGGCAGACGTCTTCCACAAGTCAGATGGTTGGGTAGAGACACCTTAGCCCGTCACCGAATCCATATTGTTCCTCCCACACGAGCCACAACGCTCGCGGGTACATGCCATCAACTGCGAAATGGTCCGCCACCATTTCTCTCTACGAGCCCTACTCAACTCAACGCAGTGTCTGACAGATGACGGCGGGTCTGTATCGTCGATTACGAGTCCAGCATCGTCGTATACGACAAGCTCGATCAGCCAAACCCGTCATCGACTACCTCACAAAGTAACGATTTGTCTCTCCTCTCTACGCACACTCACCGCCCACTATCTAAATGGTCAGGCATCACCGAAGCCTCTCGCCAAGGCCACAACGACCCTCGCCGAGGTGCAAACTCAACTCCTCCCCATCATTGCACTCTAAGGTGGCGCCACCTCCATCCTCGTCGGTCATTTCCTCGAGTCCGACCTGAAGGCGCTTCGGATCTGCCACCCGCTCTGCATCGACACCCCGCGGTCGACCACTCAAACCTGGTCTCGCATTGCTCACTAAGAAATGGTGTGACCGCGGGATCCAGACACGAGGCGAGGGCGGACACGACCCCGAAGCAGACGCGCGCGCATGCGTTGATCTGCTTCGACTCAAAGTCCAAAACGGCCCTGGATTCGGCGAGCTCACGACCGACCGCGAAAGCATCTTTGAGCGCATGTCGAGGGCATGCGGCAGGGGTGGCCGGGGGGCTGTGAGATCTGCCGTCGTGGGCCATGGCAACCCAGCCGATGCACGGCTCCAAGGCAACGACCGCCATCAGTTGCGGGAGTGATCGCGAGGTACTGGACGGCCTGATCCAAGCGGTCCCCGCGCACGAATTCCTGTTTGGCAGGTTTACCGGCACTGCGGGTACCTTGGGTTGTGAGTGTACATCCCTCCTGAAGGTAGGTCGGGATTGACCTTTTTTTTTGTTCAGTCAGGGCTGACGCCGAAAGTGACGGCGGATGCACCGGTCGTGGCGGTCTCACCGACGGAAGCATCACCAGAAGCGCTCGCGACTGCACAAGCCACGTTGAACGCCCAACTCGTCACGCTCTCCGCGTCCCTTCCGGCGCGCACCGCCGTGGTAATATTCACCAGCCACTCGGATCCACGCCGCATGGCGTCGCTCAACGCGCGCAAGATCGCGTTTGGGTCCGCGATCAAGAGCGGGAAGAAGACGGAGGAGATGGATCGATCCGAGTGGTGGACTGCGAGCGATGGGAGGGCGTTGGAGGTCGAGGTCGAAAAGGCCAAGCGTGGGTTGTTATTTTTGGGGATCAAGTAGACCTACATATGTGTGCGGATCAACCACACTGATTCGATTCAGATGCTGTCTTCGAGCCAGGTGCGATATCGATCGATGTGTTGGCTTAGGTGATGTAGCACCGAATCAAGCCCACTCTCACACGCTCGGACTCGATCCCAATCCAAGCATGACATGCATGACACATTGACGCAGTATAGCGATGAACGGACCTTTGCGTTGGATACCTTCGTTAGATTCAAGACGACCGCCGTCATCATTTTGGATCGGTCACATTCGATGCACTCTTGGCCACGCCCGCATTGACAGGTCCACATGCAGTGGACCGTTTGCAGGCGAATCACAGCTGATAACTATGATCACGGTGCAAATTCAGAATAAACGTCTTGCTAGTAGCTGACCCGTTTCAACAATAGGCCATCTATCCTCCTGGAAAAACATATTACACCGTGGAACCGATCCGCAATGGCAGCACAAACTGGAAGTCATTTGAGACGATCCCTACATGTCGTGTACAAGAAAAACAAAACGCGGAAGACGAGGCGAAGGTTTGCATAGGTAAAATAAATATCGATTCCGAGTCAGCAATCATAAATACCACCCGACCCTGCCCACTTTCTGCGCAAAAAGCCACCACTCAAACTTGACGCGTACCATCTCCCAACATCCGAGTCTCGAGTCGAATCGCCTCCGAGTCATCCACTTCGCCCTCTGCCACCTGACCCTCCTCCTGCCCCGGTGCGATATCCGCGAATCGAATCGCAGACACGGCCGCGTTTCCGGTGGAGATGGGTTGCGACAATACACCGAATCCAGTGTCAATCCCCTGCCAACGACCACGGAGGTCGCGGTCGTACACCTCTCGCACGCTGATAATGAACCGAGGCATTATAGGCCATAGAGTCGTATAAGAAAGTGTGGCCAGGACAAACACTGCCGTAGTGTTTAGTACAATGGTATTTTGGAGTCGAGCTGTACTATCGGAGATATTGTAGATGAAGTTCCTAGAAGTTCAGAGTGGTTAGTTTTTCGCAGGTACTTGACGGTAAGATGAGAGGGAGAATGAATGGAACTGAAAGAAAGGGAAATGGGGAGACATACACAAGAAAATATATAATTCCATCTTTTGCAAATAATTGCATGTAGTGGTTAGGCTGCCACTGCTTGGTTGCTTTGTACATTGCAATTGACTGCTTCAAGGTTGAGCTGACAGCAAGAATTAAAAGCATAACACCAAAAAAAAATTGGAGAGCTGTATGGCCCCACAGTAGTTGTAATGCACCATTGGTGTACTCAAATGAAATATTGCAAAAAGCAACATCAATGGTAACTTGCACAAGTGTGACTGGAGGAAAAGGGTGTAGGAGCCATGAGCCACATACTATGAGATCCCAATTTGGCTTGCAGTCAGGCTTTAAACATACCTGAGAGGTAGGTATTGGGATTGAAATTGATGCCTTGTGCAACAATGGAAACAATAACCTGTGGCACATAAATGAACAAGAGGATATAAAGAATCCTTTTGGATTGATTCCACATTGCATACACCCGTAGGATCATGACCACTGTAATTTAAAACATGATTAAGGGAAATGAAATCAAGGGGTGTAGTAACTCACAATCAGCAGCAGCAAGGAATATAAGGAGTGCCCAATCAGCTGCCAGATAGATTGCAGTACCTTCAAAATATTCATGCTTCATCCTAATATGCTAGAGGGCATTAAATTGGCATGCTTACACCTATGAACTGGTATTAATACAGCTGACAACCAAAATTTAGATGCATACATCTACCAAAGACAATCATTAATAACACAAATTTGCAATGTAAAAGAACTCACTTTTACTGGACCAGGCATAAAGGTACTACCCACTGAAAATGTTTCTGATCAGCTCAATTAAATTCTGAATTCAAATCAAAACACACCAAAGCCCAGAAAACTTGACAACATATCAATTTTTAGTTGTGTAAACTGACAGGGATTTCAACAATAATACACCTACACAGCAGACAAAAGACCAAGATAGCGGACCTACAAAATTGTCACTCCAAAAACACATGTCATGGGGTGAACTCCTAAAATTTTACACATACCAGAACAAATATTGTGGAGACCCAAGTCCAGGGCCTGTGCTGTGAGACCATAAGGGACATGGTGCTTGCTTGATAATTATTGCTTCCTTACCCAAACATAGTCAATCTTTAACCATTGTCAGCCAACAAATGAGATGTAGAAAGCCAAACAGATTGATCATATACCTCTCTTGAAAACATGAGGACTGCCAGTGAGGTGGTAGAATTCTGTCAGTTTGAGAAGAATAGCATGGCAAAGGTACTGCTCACAATAATCATATATGACAGCAGTGACAATGATGACTGTGTTAGCCAATAAGATCAATCATCAATCAGAGGTGTGAATGACCATACGGGATACATAGTCGTTTTCCTGGAGAAGTTCCAAAGTGAACTGCAAGTCGGAAGACATGATAGAGGTGCTATGCTGGCAGGGATGAACAGCAAAGACGAAGGGTGAGTGGTTGTGGGTGGTTCGGCTTGCGAATTCGAATTCCTGGCTGTTGTTTTCTACCTGGTGTTTTTAACTATTCGATTCAAGAAGCAGTTAGAATAAAGATTTGTGGATGATCCTCGGACGTTTCACAATTACATGCTACGAGATGGAGGCGTAATGTGGCGGAAGGCAGTGCGAGATCTTCGTTGTTGCGCAGAAAACACTTGTGTACACAACACTGAGCACAGGATGAATATTTGCGTCAAAGACGGGTTTCATTCAGGATCAGGATCACATCACCTTCCTGCCCCAAGTGTGGCAAGTAAGAAGCCTTGAAGCTGCACCGACTTTCATCTTCAAGTTCAATTCGATCATTTCAAGGCCGTACCGCGGATCAAAAAAGGGTAGACTGTTGTCGATGCTCATTTGAACATCACCGCTGATCGATTATCAGCGCTCCTTCCATGCCTGCACTTTGAATGGGATGACCAGAACCCGAAGATCGAGAGACTAATTTCGTTCCGTTCCTCCCTCGGGCGATCCACTGATTAACCTACAATGGCCTGGCAGCCAAAAAATTGATCGATCACGAAAGTCAGTAGTGCTCCGCCACCAATGACACCGAACTCACTCTTATCGATCATCGATCATCTGCGGTCACGTCACGTCGGTGGAAGGGCCGCGGAAATGATGAAGAGAACCATTCATGACCACGCGGTTACTTCTACCGACGGTGATCTGAACCGTGATTATCAGGAAGCGTGTTGTGGCATTGAGTGGGCTGAGAATTCAACCTGTGGACGGTTGCCAGGTTGCGTACCTCCAGGTGAAACCCGAGGATCAGATAGATGCCAGTAGAGCCAGGGCTGAGGAGGAATCGTGAGGTAGCCCGAGTTAGGGATGTCACGCGATCGATGCAAAGGTCATCGCGCCCCATCAAAACTTGTGAGGACCACCATCTCTTGCGTCCCGAATATAGGTATACCCACCTCGTGCATGCCTCTCCGATCGATATCGTCGTGGACGCTGGTCTTCTGGGCTTGCTATGCATGCTCAGTCGATGGGGCCGCAGTCGGCCCAAGGGTAATTGGGATGGCATACTCCGGGCTCCTGAATTCCTGACAAGGTTGACTCAACAGAGCGTCACGTCGTCTCAAGTGTGTTGTTGGTCACGGTCGTTTTTTGTAATTAAAAGGAGGAAGCGGTCCGGCACTAAGATGGGATTGCTTCAAGTTGGTTCCCAGACGGCTCGACCTGCCCTATAACATGTTCTCACACATCATGCCGTATTCACGATTCCCATCATACACTCAATGAATCGAATGGAAAACCAACGCCGAGCGCGTCTGTTTTCTCAAGCTGTTCAAAGTGGCTCTGCGATTCACTATGAAAGGTCTACTTTGGCGCCAAATTTAACAAACCGTTCCTTGCTTCCAATTCACACTTTTCTATAGGTATATGAAGTTCGACCGCAGCATACTATCAAATTCAAGAAGTGAAAATATTATATACGTTTCTTCGTGCCAGTGGGCCGTGGCTCTCGATCGGCAAAGAAGGCGAGGGCGAAAGGCAACAGCGTCTCTTGGCGGGAAAGCTTTTTCTCATGAGTGAGGTTTCCTTGCTTCAGCCTGGATCAGTAACGGTGACGGCGCTTCGGTCCTGACAATAAAACTTTACCAGGAGCGTCGCGTTGTGAAGGACAAACTTGTTCGGCTGTCTGAAAAACACCATCGATGCGATATTGGAAAGGGTCAGGGAATGGGGGTAAGCATGTCAGTCTTAAGTAACGAGTTCTGCTGAAAAGCTTCATAATCACAGTCCTCAACGAGCCTTGGAAAAGTCCCATGTGACGGCCTCGATCCTTCGGGCATCGCCATCGTGTTCGCATTAACCGCCGAACCCCATGGAGGAACTGGCAGCGATGAGCGTCACGCGGATAATGTCGCTAAGACGAATGATAGGGAAGCCCCTCCCCAAATCGTACGCGTCATATGTGATGCGGTCGATCCTAGTACAGACGTCCTGGTCGTGGCACCGGCGCTGGAGAAAACGTGGAAAATGTCTCCTGTAGAAGATCCAGTGTTTCTTGGAGATCGCGATAGGCATCCCAGAGGTATTTCAACTGACCCTCCGAACGTTCTCCGCGTCTGAATGTAGTGCAGATCCATTCGTACGCGCTACCGGCTTTGTCAGCCTTGACCGTTTGTTCGTCAAGGGTATCGTCAATTGCAAAGATTGCGCTTCCCACTAGGTTCTTGTAAATCAGGAAGGTCATCAGGGTCACTGACTTGGCCAGCGTGGTGAATGGCGCATTTGCGCTTCTGATCCAGGAAGTGGTTGGTGGATGTGACCACTTCGTTGACCGGTATACTCAACCAGAGGATTTCTGTGAGTTGCAGTCGTGTCTACTATCTTCGCAGCTGATTACCGCGTATAGCGATTCCAACTGCGACACATGCTGTCTCTGACGTCGGCGCGAGGTTCACAGAGTACGGGAGTACGAGAGTAAATTGCAAGAGTTGAAAAGCGCATTCGTGAAGGTGCCGCGTTGCATGTAGATGTCACCGTGTTCCGCACGATGAATGCGATCCCAGACAACGGTATATGCCCTGACATCCATTACAACGTGACCCGTACAGATCTGATAGACCGCGGGTGTGCCTCTTCTTGGATCTAGCAAGTCTGCGATTGCTCACACGATTGCTCGCCTGTACGATGGTCAACATAGGCTCCGCTCGTTGTGCTACCCCGCCCGCACAGGTATTGTGAAGCAGAAATTTTTCAGTACGATTGGGCCTAAGCTCTCTGACTGCCACCCCCGAAGGTAGTCAAAGACAACCGAGCTCTTCGTCGATCGCTATCCCCTGTGCGTTAACAGTGGGTAAGGACAGTTATCAGCTCACCAACACCGAGGCCTTGCTTAAGGATGAAATTTCACGGGCCTCGAAGGATAGCCACCATGCACTCACCAATTGTGCTCTAATATGTTCACACTAGCAAGACTGCGCAGCGATTCTCGATACCGAAAACGTAAGCTTTTTTAACTACTCTGTGTGCTCGTGCTAACGCGAATCTACGCAAGTCCATCAAAAGCCAACCATCTGTCATATCATAACGGCTCTTGCACGGATCCATAACTGCGAACGTAGTGCAGGATTCCGGGCATTAGACTTCGCATTCAAGCTGCCATCCGAATGATATCAACGTTCTTTCGCTAATCAAGGTATGGATTCCGTGAGTCGTATTTCTCCTACTTCTCACCATCTCCCAGTCAGCCATCTAGTATGCTGAGAAGAAGTATGTCGGAGTTGGTTACTACAGTTGTGGCACGTATCCGCCACGAAATGATACCCAAGACGCTAGTGATTTTTTCCGCAGAGCTAGCTCTATCTTCACCGTCGAATCGCGTGGGTGGAGTAATGAATGCCGCGAGCATGCGATCCACTGGTTAGAACGCGTACACGTTCTGGACCAATTTCTTATAAGCCTCACCTAGAAGAGATGACTCGTGAGTTCTTCGTCGCCGCCTCGTGACGTAATATACTGATTGGGTTTGAAATGTTTAGACGGAACTTCGATGAACTTGGGATCGCCGTTCAGCTGTACCGTACCTATGCGAGGCTCTGCATCCTCTGGGTCGAACAAGAGAGAAGGCAAAGACACTTCTGAAGGTGATCAGTGCCTTTTGTGAGGCGGTCCGAAAGAGCATAGGGCATTCGGAGTGGGATACTGGTAAGTCCCCTACTACCAATTTTGTTGATGTTTATTCGAGCTCTCCTCTTCAGATTTCAGATTTCAAGATATGATGCGTTGCAAGGTTCGGGACCGAGGGTGATACTGCAATGAGATCAGGAAACCTCAAAGAAGTCAGCAGTCCATACCTGGTACTCTCTGTCTGGGCAGAAACGCGCTGTACTTTGCGGAGTGGGTCGTTACGCCGAGCTAGACGCATACAAGACTGTTCTCGACGCTCGGGCAATCTCCCAAAGTGGATCCGCATGGGGCTGGGGCGCTGTCAGCCCACAGAGAAGGAGGGCAAGGGCAAGGATGGAGAGGGAAAAATATTGCTAGCGAAAGTGGGGTAATGAACAGTGTCGATTATGGCCAGGTCCCCAGATGGACAATGCAGGACTGCGCAACCGTGAGATCACCTCATATCAAAGGTCGTGCCTCTTATCGTCCCCGCTCAGCAATAAGGCGAACCCTCTCGTCCCCATCGCGCTCGTGGAGAGACACAAACACAAAAAGGCCAGCAAATGCCAGGCAAAACGCGACGTGCGTCTGTTGCACCATGACCAAACCGTGAGGTCGTTTTCCAGGCATCGGTGCCACGATTCGTGTATGTGAACAGGAGATCGTCAAGAGAAAGGACGCCATCCACATCGACGTGAGTCTCTCACTCGTTCCGTCTTCATACCATTGACACACGCCAAGGACGTGCGTGATCTCGTCCTCCACTGCATCGCTCCAACTGGGTCAAGATCGAGAACGCGCCATCCATACAAAAAGTCGTTACACTGTTGATACCAGGCATATTACCCGACTTTCTCGACCTCCCTCCGCCGCCCACTTCAGCCACAGCCAGCCCCCACATCCCGATCGCGATATCGTTCCCAAGCGAGTCAAGCACTCCGCTCCCCTTCATCGCATCGACGTTTAGCCACGCTTGCCCAACCCGTGCACCGGGCGATCATTCCAGAATGTACTCTCTCCTCGGCACATTCTTCCAAGGGTCAGTCAGCGGCGAGGAACAACAAACGACGGATCGAAGCCCGATTAGCCTATATGCGCCTCTTTTCCCCTCTGAATACCCCCTGACACCACCCCTCGCGCGTTCGACAAGGACCCGTCGCTATACATGCTTTCCCTGCAACAAATGATAGAAAAGACTACCCCATGCCATCATACATGGCAGACGTGTTCGACAAGCCAGACGGTTGGGTAGAGACACCTCAACCTATGCCCGGATCCATCTTGCTCCCCCCACACGAGCGACACGCTCGCGGGTATGCGCCATCGACTACGGGATGGTGCACCGCCATTTATCTACCGTGATCCCTACTCAATCGAACAGTGTCTGACAGAAGACGGCAAGGGACTGACCCAGGTCTGCATCATCGACTACAAGTCCAGTGTCGTCGTATACGACAGGCTCGTCAATCCATCCAAACCGGTCATCGACTACCTCACAAGGTAATGTCTTCCCTCTCCTCTCGAGGTACGCTCACCACCCAGATGGTCAGGCATCACCGAAGCTTCCCTCGTCACGGCCACGACGACGCTTGCCGATGTCCAAACCCAACTACTCTCACCCCAAGGCGGCCCCACCTCCATTCTCGTCGGTCACTCCCTCGAATCGGACCTCAAGGCGCTCTGGATCTGCCATCCCCTCTGGATCGACACCGCACTCACCACCCCCGCGGTCGACCACTGAAACCCGGTCGCGCATGACCGCGAGATCCAGACGCGCGGTGAGGGCGGACACGACCCCGAAGAAGACGTGCGCGCCTGCGTTGACTTGCTTCGACTCAAGGTCCAAAACGGCTCCGGATTCGGCGAGTTCAAGACCGACCATAAAGGCATCTTTCAGCGCATGGCAACGGCGTGCGGCAGGGGTGGCCAGGGCGTTGTTATCTCTGCCGTCGTGGACCATGGCAATCCAGGGGTGATGCACGGCTCCAAGGCGACGACCGCCATTGGGTGCGGGAGCGATCGCGAGGTGCTGAACCGCCTGATCCAAGCGGTCCCCGCACACGAATTTCTGTTTGGCCGGTTTACGGGCATTGCGGACACCTTGGGCTGTGAGTGTGCATCCCTCGTGTGGGTGGGTCGGGATTGATCACCTTTTTTCGGTCAGGGTTGACGACGGTGGATGCACCGGTCGTGGTGCCCCCTCCAGAGACATCGCCAGAAGCCCTCGCGAACTACATTGCACGCACAACTCGTTACGCTCTACGCGTCCCTTCCGGCGCGCACCGCCGTGGTGATTTTCACCGGTCATTCGGATCATGGCGTCGCTCAACGCACGTTGAAAAGGCTAAGCGTGGGTTATTGTTTTTGGGGATCAAGTAGACCTGTGTGTACGGATCGATGCTGTCGTTGGGATCCACCTTTGATACCGGGGACCATTAGGATTAAGACGACTCGACGTGGTCGATTTGAACGGTTCTTTGTGTTGCTTGTAGCACGCGACGGAGCAACTTTCGGATTCAGGTTGGCGGGCTGCACGGCCGGGCCCATCTGTATTTGGACACATGGCTGCGCCCGTAGTCTCGACACCATCCGTTTTAGGACACTCGGGCTGACATCCCGCCGATAGACGTATCCTCTGAAGATTCCGACGCCCCCAAGGCGTAGACCAAAAATGGATGGTGACGAGACTAGCGCACCCGTGTCAGGCACAAGGCAGGTCTCTCCCACAGGGCCTCTCATCCTCGCAATGAAGCGAGCCCAGGACACCGCGCACAGCACAAGAAAGCAAAGGTAGAACAAGATGACGCTGAGTGGACACACGTGGAGACGTAAGGCCAAGAAGGCCAGAAAAATGTTTTGCAGGCATCGACACTACCATTCATGTACGTGAACGGTGAGATCGTCAGGAGAAAGAGCGCCATCCATATCGACGTGAGTCCTTACTTTGTCTGATATCCATCACATTGACAGACGCCAAGGACGTTGTCCTCCACTGCATTGCAGATGCGCCACCGCCCAACTGTGTCAAGATCGAGAAGTCCATCCAAAAAGTCGTCGCACTCTTGATACCAGGCATACTCCCCAACTTTCTCGCCCTCCCTCCGCCGCCCACTTCAACCTAAGCCAACCCCCACACCCCGATCGCGATACCGCTCACGTGCAAGTCAAACGTTCCGCTCCCGTTCTTTGCATGGACGTTTAGCCATACTTGCCCATCCCGCGCACCAGGCGACCAATCCAGAATGTCGGAACATTTTTCCACGGACCCGTCAGCGGCGAGGAAAAGAACGACGGATCGAAGCCCGATTAGTACGTATGCGCCTCTTTTTCCCTCCGAATATCTCCTGACACCGCTCCTCGTCGCAGAACGCGCTTTCGACAAGGACCCATCGCTATACTTGCCTTCCCTGCAACAAACGATAGAAAATGATTGCCCTATACCATCCTACACGGCAGACGTCCTCGACAAACCAGATGGTTGGGTAGAGACACTTCAGTTCGCCCCCGAAACCGTCTTGCTCTTCCCACACGACAACGCTCGAGGCTATATGCTATCGACTGCGAGATGGTGCCAC
>JBBPNE010000419.1:0-22703 GCA_038090735.1 Xerocomellus amylosporus | reverse complement strand
CACTGTATGTCCGTCCCGGCATATCTCGAGGAAAAAGATTGACGAGTTGTACAATTTCCAGCACCTGCATTATCACAGCTCATGACCGTCCCTCCTTATGCGGTCGCTGCTCTGATCCTGATGATCGCGTCGTATACTTCTGATAGAATCCAGAGCCGTGGGCTCATGGTCGTTTGTGGGTGCACGTTGGGGGGAATTGGTTACATGTCAGCTCAACCTTATCCACTCCGGACCGCTTCTCACCCACCACGCAATCAGGATTCTTCTGGGCGCCGCCCAGGCACACGCTCATTTCCGGTATCTCGCCACGTTTTGCGTCGCCGCAGGCACGTATGCCAGCCTGGGTCTCATTCTCGCATGGTGTAAGTACCAAACACCTGTCGTTATATCCCGATTCCTTCTACCCTATTCAATACCCCATATGAGGGAGGGGAACATCACTAACCAAAGACCCCGTTTTCCCTCCTAGTCACGCATAACCTGGGATCGGAAACGAAACGTGCAACGGGAATGCCCCTCTTTGGCGCGATCGGGCAAGCGGGGAGTATTTTGGGGGCACACTTGTACCCCCTGACCGAGGGTCCGGCTTATTCGTACGTCGAATCTCCCCTCTACGATATCGCGATCGCACTGACCGAGTGATTTGCTGCCACAGACGCGGGTTTGGAGGTGAGTGAACTTTCGCGCGCCCAGAGGACGTTCACGGCATGACGCGCTTTCCTCTAGTATCCGGCGCCCTCATGTTCTTGGCTGCGTTCTCTGCCTTGATTCTCACCGTATGTCGCCCTGCTCTCTTCAACGTCCCCCTCGATTCTGACGCCTCTGTCCCCCGTCCCTACTGATCAGATTTCTTACCGATGGGATAACGCACGTCGCAACGCCGCGTTTGGCGAACCCGAACCCGATGCACCCGTGGACACGTCCGAGCTGGCCGACAAGGTACGTCCACGACAGCGACGCCGTTGTCCCCCTTCTTTTTTGAAATTGAATTCTGAACTTGTACTTCGTGTGCGTAGGCGCCCGAATTCCGATACCTACCGTAATGTGGGAAAATACCCATGAATGCAAGGCGCATGTCCGTCCGTGTCCATCTCTTTCGTCTATACCTCACGACCTTTTCGGCTCTCCTCCCTAATGCCGTCACGACAATGCACATAGTCATGCTAGTGCCTCACGATGATCTATATACTGCGTATGTACATTACACGACCTCTGCAGTCTGGACAGAGTTGCCAGACGCCACGGTCCTTCTTGACGAAACACGAGAAGTGTCAATCTGAGCGTCATCATATCACATCACACGACTGCGGGGCCCATCACACATCACATTGGTCAAACGATCGTCATGAACCCCTAATCGCCTTCAAGAAGAAGACAAGGAGCCGCGGTTACTACTGAGTGTCGTGAACGAGGTCGTGAGGTGCAGAAGTGTGAAAATAGAACAAAAAAGGGATAAAACGAGGGCCACGGTCACCAAGAGAGGCAAGCCCAAAAGTAGAACTTGCATCCGAGTCGCAAGACGTATGTCGGTGTTAATCCTACTAGTGGAAGTAGCTTTGAGATATGGTCGTCAAGCACCGAATTGGCTCCTTCTCTTCAGGCCGGACATTGAGGGGCAATGGGAATCCGGGACTTACTCGCTTCCAGCTGGCACCGTTCGGGATGCACTCCCAGGCTCACTTGGCACAGGAATGCACGCTGATTCTGGTATCCTTTTGCCTTCAGACGGGCTTTCTAGCTACCACGGGAGCCACGAAGATGACCCACTGATCCCACTGGATCCGCGTACTGCGGAGAAGAGACTCCTGCGCAAACTGGATGGAAGGATTTTACCCATCACTTGTGTTCTCTACCTGTTTGCATGTGAGTCTATTGACGTCCAAGTTGTCTAGAGTCGATTGCCCATCTGACTACCACCTATCGAGACTTGGATCGATCGAACTTAGGAAATGCACGCCTTCAAGGATTGCCTGAAGACGTGCTCGGAGGAGACCCTACAGGCCTACTCTTTGATTGGCTCGTCGCAATCTTTTTCATACCCTATGTCAGTGTCCACCCCAATCGTCACTACACGCACAACTACATGTCAGTTGTTAGATTTTGTGCCAGGCACCATGGACTGTGCTGTCCAAGTATTATAATCCTCGAATATGGGTCGGCTGCTCAGCCATTCTATGGGGCTTATGCTCCACATCGATGGTGAGTAGTTATCTGTGGCCTCGCTCAGCAAACTCTTATAACCATGGCCCGGGAACGCGTATAGTCGATTGCAAACGACTTCGAAAGCCTTCTCATTGCACGATTGGGTCTCGGCGTCTTTGAGGCAGCATTCGGACCTTCAGTCGTATTATACTTTTGTATGGCTTTCTATCACTGGAGGTTCTGCGTTGACATCCCATTTCCCAAGCATTCTATTATACCAAAGCTGAATACGGCACCCGAATTGCTTCTTGGTTTGGCTTTGCTGCCGTTGCTGGTGCATTTGGGGGCCTGCTTGCCTATGGGATTCAGCATGTCAAGATAGCCATCGCGAATTGGAGGTTGTTGTTCATTATAGAAGTGGGTCGGCTTTCCATTCCCATCCGATTCCCTTATGAACGTGCAACAGGGTGTTCCGACAATACTTCTCGGAGTGCTATGCTTGTTTCTTCTGCCTGGGCGACCAGAGTCGACTGATTTTCTGACACATGCCGAACGCAAATTGGCAGTAGAACGTATGAATAGAGGCACGAGTGGCGACACTGGAGCAGTTGTGAACAAAAGTGCACTTTTGGGCCCTCTACCAGGCATCTTCAATCGACTGATCTATATTTTAGAACACGTCATCGCTGCCTTTCTGGACTGGAGGGCAAGTTTTCCTTTGTCACGTACCGGGTTCCACAGCTGATCTCGGGTTTAGATATATGTCGCCGGCGTCATATATTTTGGGTTAAACTGCGCACTCGGTTCTTTGTCTGCTTTTTTACCCACGATAATTGAGACGATGGGGCACTGTATGTCCGTTCCGGCATATCTTGGGGGAAACGATTGACGAATTGTACCATTCCCAGCGCCTGCATTATCGCAGCTCATGACTGTCCCTCCGTATGCGGTCGCTGCTCTGATCCTGATGATCGCGTCGTATACTTCTGATAGAATCCAGAGCCGTGGGCTCATGGTCGTTTGTGGGTGCACGTTGGGGGGAATTGGTTACATGTCAGTTTTGACCCTATCCACTCCGAATCGCTTCTCACCCATGCAACCAGGATTCTTCTGGGTGTCGCTCAGGCACACATTCATGTCCGGTATCTCGCCACGTTTTGCATCGCCGCAGGCACGTATGCCAGCCTGGGCCTCGTTCTCGCGTGGTGTAAGTACCAAACACTTGTCGTCATATCCTGATTCCTTCTACCCTATTCAATGCCCCATATGGGGGAGATCACTGACCAACAAACCCGTTCTTCCTTTTCCTCCTAGTTGCGCATAACTTGGGATCGGAAACAAAGCGTGCAACGGGAATAGCCCTCTTTGGCGCGATCGGGCAAACGGGGAGCATTTTGGGGGCACACGTGTACCCCCTGACCGAGGGTCCGACTTATTCGTGCGTCGAGGCTACAGCCTCCCCTCTACGTTATCGGGACCGTACTGACCGAGTGATTCGTTGCCAGACGCGGTTTTGGAGGTAAGCCAACCTTTGTCCGCCAAGACGTTGACGCTTATGCGTGACGCGCTTTCCTCTCCCGACCAGTATCCGGCACCCTCATGTTCTTGGCCGCATTCTCTGCATTGATGCTTACTGTATGTCGTTCTGATCTCTTCAATGCCCTCCTCGATCCTGACGTATCTGCCCCCCGCCTCCTCTACTGATCAGACCTCGTACCGATCGGAGAACGCGCGTCGCAATGCCGCGTTTGGTGAGCCCGATCCCGATGCGCCTGTGGATACGTCCGAGCTGGCTGACAAGGTATGTCCCTTGCGTGCGCCGTCACGTCTACGACAGCGGTGCCATTGCCTTTCCCCTTTGCTTTCTGAAACCGAACTCTGAACTGCGCTTGCTTGGTGTATCTAGGCGCCCGGATTCCGATACCTACCGTAGAGCGGGGAATATCCATCAATGGAAGGCGCAAGGCGCATGGTTGCCCTTGAAGCACGGTGTCGAGCGCCCATATCTTTTATTTATACCTCGCTATTATACTTTTACCGGTCTCCTCCCAAATGCCTGACGACGGATGTACTAGTGACTGGCAGAGAACGGTGTTATCGGACGCAGGGATTTCACGTTGCTACCCAGATACGGCCACTGTACAGCAACTTCATTTGCTGGCATTCGTCAGTCACAAAATGTCACGGGGAGTCACATGAGGTCACAAAAGATGAATGCAAACTCCGCTCGCCTGACGCCTTGGACAACTAGAATGGTGAGAGATAATTGCCAGCATTTACATCAAGCTGGGACTGGTGGTATCAGGGTATAATTGGCTAGGTTGTTGCTGAGCAGCTGAACGCCGGAGACTCAGGAATTGAAAGCGTGTTGGAAGCGAGCGCTGATAGAGATGTTCGCGGTGTCGGATAAGAAACTTCAAACTCAATTTCGGCACTAGTCGGTAGGTGACATTGGAGTGACGATTCAGCGTGACAATCGACTTCTAACGATCTTGCTCATTTTTGCTTCAAATGAACTCGTGCAAGTTCGCAATACTCTAAAATATGGTATGGAGATGACATCTAGGTGTGGATAATGGACAGGTTGTGTAGAACTCTCAATGTTGCGAAACTGACGAATGACCAGGACGGACAAAGTTTAATGTACAGCATAGCTCCTTTTTGGCTCTCCCCAGACATTGAGGGGCAATGCGACCTAGCTCGCTTTCGGGCTGTCAATGTTGTCGCACGATGCACCGTTCGACTCACAGGCTAACTTAGCACAGAAATGCACACGAAACGCGCTGATTCAGGTATACTTTCGACTTCAGACGGGCTTTCTAACCATCACGGAAGCCACGAAGATGACCCACTGATCCCACTGGATCCGCGTACTGCGGAGAAGAGACTCCTGCGCAAACTGGATGGAAGGATTTTACCCATCACTTGTGTTCTCTACCTGTTTGCATGTGAGTCTATTGACGTTCAAGTTGTCTAGAGTCGATTGCCCATCTGACTACCACCTATCGAGACTTGGATCGATCGAACTTAGGAAATGCACGCCTTCAAGGATTGCCTGAAGATGTGCTCGGAGGAGACCCCACCGGCCTACTTTTTGATTGGCTCGTCGCAAGCTTTTTCGTACCCTATGTCAGTGCCCAGCCCAATGGTCACTACACTTACACTTACATGCCAGCGGTTAGATTTTGTGCCAGGTACCCTGGACTGTACTCTCCAAGTATTATAATCCTCGAATATGGATTGGTTGCTCAGCCATTCTATGGGGTTTATGCTCCACATCGATGGTAGTAGTTATCTCTGGCCTCGCTTAGCTGCTTTTTATAACCATGGAATACGTACAGTCGATTGCAAACGACTTCGAAAGCCTTCTTATCGCGCGATTGGGTCTCGGCGTCTTTGAGACAGCATTCGGACCTTCAGTCGTATTATACTTTTGTATGGCTTTCTATTACTAGAGGCTCCGCGTTGACATTGTTTCCCCCAAGCATTCTACTATACCAAAGCTGAATATGGCACCCGAATCGCTTCTTGGTTTGGCTTTGCTGCCGTTGCTGGTGCATTTGGTGGTCTACTCGCCTATGGGATTCAGCATGCCAAAATAGCCATCGCGAGTTGGAGGTTGTTGTTCATTATAGAAGTGGGTCGGCTTTCTATTCCGATCCGATTACCTGACGAATGTGCAACAGGGTGTTCCGACAATACTTCTCGGAGTGCTATGCTTGTTTCTCCTACCTGGGCGACCGGAGTCGACTGATTTTCTGACGCACGCCGAACGCAAATTGGCAATGGAACGTATGAATAGAGGCACGAGTGGCGATATTGGAGCAATTGTGAACAAAAGTATACCTCTTGGGATCGGCGCATTCAATCGACTGATCTAGATTTTAGAACACGTTATCGCTGCCTTTCTGGACTGGAGGGCAAGTTTTCTATGTCATGTACCGAGTGCCACAGCTGATCTCGGGTTTAGATATATGTCGCCGGCGTCATGTACTTTGGGTTGAACTGCGCACTCGGTTCTTTGTCCGCTTTTTTACCCACCATCATCCAGACGATGGGGCATTGTATGTCCGTCCCGACATATCTGGGGGGAAAGGATTGACGAGTTGTACCATTCCCAGCGCCTGCATTATCTCAGCTTATGACTGTCCCTCCTTATGCGGTCGCTGCTCTGATCCTGATGATCGCGTCGTATACTTCTGATAGAATCCAGAGCCGTGGGCTCTTGATTGTTTGTGGATGCACGTTGGGGGGAATTGGTTACATGTCAGTCTCGACCCTATCCTCTCCGGATCGCTTCTCACCCCCCATGCAACCAGGATTCTTCTGGGTGTCGCTCAGGCACATATTCATGTCCGGTATCTCGCCACGTATTGCATCGCTGCAGGCACGTATGCCAGCCTCGGTCTCATTCTCGCATGGTGTACGTGCCCAACACTTGTCGTCATGTCCCGATTCCTCCTATCCTATTCAAATTGTGCCCAATATGGAGAAGGGGAACTTTATCACTGACCAACGACCCCGTTCTTTCTTTTCTTCCTAGTCACGCATAACCTGGGATCCGAAACAAAGCGTGCAACAGGGGTGCCCCTCTTTAGCTCGATCGGACAAACGGGGAGTATTTTGGGGGCACACTTGTACCCCCTGACCGAGGGTCCGACTTATTCGTGCGTCGAAGCTACAGCCTCCCCTCTACGTTATCGGGACCGTACTGACCGAGTGATTCGCTGCCAGACGCGGTTTTGGAGGTAAGTCAACTTTTGTGCGCTAAGACGACGTTGACGTTCATGCGTGATGCGCTTTCCTCTCTCGACCAGTATCCGGCGCCCTCATGTTCTTGGCCGCATGCTCTGCCTTGGTGCTCACCGTACGTCGTTCCGCTCTCTCCATCGTTCTCCTCGATCCTGACGTCTCCGTCTCCCGTCTCTACTGACCAGATCTCTTACCGATTGGATAACGCGCGTCGCAACGCCGCGTTTGGCGAGCCCGATCCTGATGCGCCCGTGGACACGTCCGAGCTGGCTGACAAGGTACGTCCCTTGCGCGCGCCGTCACGTCCACGACAGCGGTGCTATTGCCTTTCCCCCTGTTTTCTGAAATGGAATTCTGAACTTGCGCTTGCTTCGTGTGCCTAGGCGCCCGGATTCCGATACCTGCCGTGAAGTGGGGAAATGTCCATGAATGCAAGGCGCACAGGCGCATGTTCCCCGTGGGGCGTGGTGTCGAGCGTCCATCTCTTTCGTCTGTACCTCGTCTTTTTACCGCTCTCCTCCCAAATACAACTCTTTTGAAATTGGAGTGTTGCCCAACCCTGCGAAGTCTCCTTGCGATATTTGTGAGGCTCATCGAATCTCTCATACCTACACTATCTAGTTGGATGACCCACCCTGTCCGCACGTAGTTACTAGTGCCACACGATATTATGTACCTCGCATGTACATTACATGAACCTCTGGACCGAGTTGCATTTCACCAGACTCCAGAAGCGTCGCCGGATGTCGACGACCATCACGACCATCACACAAATCACATTAGTCAAATCATCGTCATCAACCCGTAATCGCCTTCGAAAAGAAGACAAGGGAGAAACAAAGAGCCGTGGTTACTTTCGAGGGTCGTGAACGAGGTCATAAGGTGCAACAGCGTGAAAATATAACAGAAGAAAGGGATGAAACGAGGGCCACCCAGAGAGGCGAGCTCAAAAGTAAGCGTCGCAAGACGTGTGTCAGCGTTAATCCTAGTGGAAGACGATCGTAGCAATGTGATGGAGCGCAAGCAGGAGATAGGGTGGGCGGGGTAAAAAGTAGAGTGAAATGGTACTTTCCACGGGAGGGGTAAGTAGGGTAGATATGCAAGAAGAGAAAGAGAGAGAGGGGGAACACAATGACGAGCAAAGAAGAGAGTAAACTAGAGAACGGTGTGTTATCAGAGGCTTCGCCGAGTTATCCGTATGCCGCGATGCCGCGATCGTGGGGGTAATCGACAGGTAAGAAACGGGAATGGGGGCGCACACGATACGCGTGCACCCAAGCGTGTTCCAGCGAGAAAAAAGAAAAGAGGATAGAACAAGGAAACGAGATCCGTTTGTGTTCACTTGCCACCTTGGGACGCCTGCAGAATCAATGCCTTCTCCTTCAGTACGGAAGGATAGCTATTCATGAGATGCGCGAGCGCCCGGAGATCGTCTTGGTCCAACAATGTAATGGTCAGTTTGGGCTAGAATAGCAATGGTCAACGGTCCGTCCAGCTATAACTCACAAGAGGGGTAGATTGACTTACCGCGCCTTTGATGCCATACGACTTGATGGCTCGGAACCTAAGTTAAAACGGTGGCAAAAATGAGTACCCACAGATAGCGTAGAGAGGGGGTACGCACAATTTGTCACCGAGTTGCTGCTTTTGGGCCTGTATAGGTTTGTCGAGGAGTCCGTCAATAAACTCGTCGGTTGCCTTCACGACCAATGGATCAGACTTGGGCAGTGGGAGGCCAGTCGCCGACGCCGAGTTCGCGAGCTTGATGATCTCTGCAGCGGGCAAGCGCGCCAAAGAAGCGATCGTATGGGAAGTCGAACCCGGGGTCACAGGGACCGGCGATGACGCTGCAGATGGTCCGCGTGACGACAGCGCAGGTGTCTTCGGCGAGTCTTCGAGCTGCGCCGTGGAAACCTTCTTTGCCTGGGGCGTGACAGGCACCGGTGGAGGGGACGGTTCAACCTTGGATTCTTCTTCCACATCAGAACTATCCAAGACCATCTTTGCGTCCGCAATCTTGACTCTGAGCACCTCGACGTTGAAAAGACACATCGCTCTCTCTCGCTTTGGCAAACTCATGAGCAATTCTACAAGTTCGCTCTGTCTAGATGATTCGACCTTGGCGACGGCAGCAGCCATGCGATCCCTCTCGGAGGTTGGCGGAACGGAACCGGAAGGCGAGGAGGTGCGCGGAGGCGTAGATAGGGATGCAGAGATAGAGATAGGAGTTGAAGGATGTTCCGGAGCCGAAGCAGTTGCAGCCAACTGGCTCGGATCCAACAGACGGGAGTCTTGAGAGTTTGCGGGCGATGGCGACTGGGCGGGAGGTGGTGTCTTAGGATTGAGGACTGCGCGCGCACTCGCAACTTGTTCAGCGAGCTTGGATGGGTCCTGAATACCTGCCACCACTTCGCTAAGAGACAGGCTGACAAGAGACTCGACGACCGCGTCGAGTTCATTCGCTAGGACGCCTTCGCTCGCTTTGATGCGTCTGCTCAGTTCACCTGTGAGCACCTCCTTCCTGACAACGGGTGAGAGCGCCGCAAGATCATCGTAGCGCATAGGGAGGTTGAGGGTACCAGAGAGGGCGGCCTGGGGGGCATGAGCCTGAGTTGAAGCAGGTGCAACGCATACGTACATTATAATAGCTGCCAGAACCTCTTCTACCCCTATCAGAGCGATCGACTCCGATGACAGGAGAACCGAGCACTGAGGAAGGGTGCCGGGGACTGGAGAAACAGCCATAACTCTCACCACCCTCACTTGCAGTCGGGCTTGTCGCACCACTGGCACTCCGTGGGTGGCCATTATGACCGAAACGCTGAGCCAACTTCTCCTGGCGTAATTGCTTCGGTTCGTGTAATCTGACGACAAGTTGTTTGGAGCCAAGAAGCACACCATTCATACCGTGCAATGCGGCGGCCGCTGCGAAAGGCGATCAGCGATCGGATGTTGTAATACGGGCTGATGCCAACCTTGATCGGGTGTTTGGTAGGAGACGAAGCCGAACCCGCGACTCTCGCCACTTTCATTGCGCATTACTCGTGCGCTGAGAAACGATTACAAACGAAGCATATAACGATATATGCAATTTACCTGACAATTTGTCCAAACTAGATGTACCGATGGATAAGAAGCAAAACCGCAAGAGAATGAGCATTTACCTGACGGAAATGAGAAAAGAGTCCATTCGAATCGATATCCGAGTCCAGATTCTGTTTGAAGAAACAAAATATCATGGGTACGGTCAGGAGCGAGCGCATTCTGGAGTCACCTTGCAGAATAAATTGCATGGGTCTATAAGGCCACTGTGACTAGTTGAGCCAGGTCCGCTCAGAGGTGCGAGTTGAACTTGTTGTCCTGGGCCATGAATGAAAATGGGGGCCCGGGGCGGAGTAGAAAATGGATGCGCGCGAGGAGGGGAATACTGTAGATGTAGTATTAGCTAGCATAAAAACAAATAAAAATGGGTTACCTGTGTGGGGTAAGGATAAACAGAGCCAGACGGTACGAAAGTGGGAGCGTGAGCACTAAACTCGGTGGCACTGCCACTAGTCCTCCTGCCCTGGTATATTGTTACAGCGATATTTTGGCCTTCCACTTCGACGCAATGCATGGCGTCCTCTGCAATGCGTGCATCTTCTTCGCGCCAAAACTCTACGACTCCGGTATCACTTCCAAATCCTGTCTGCGTGCGAACTGATGCGAGAGCGCCGTAAGGTCTGAAGAGGTCATACAACTGGCTATCGGAGAAGCCAACCGGGAGATGCTTCACGAGACGCGGCAATGCGGACGGAGGCGGAAGCGATGTGGGCGGTGAGGTTGGGGGGTACGGTGAGAGGACGAGAAGCACGGCTGGCTGAAGGCCTTGGATGGGACGCGACTGCAAGGTTGCCAGGGCTTTTTCGGCTATGGAAGAAAGCGTTGATGACTAGAGGCACATCACACGCGATAAACGATCACACCTTTCTCGAGGAACTTGAACTCAATGGTTCCAGAGAGGGGGCGGTTGGTTCCGTCGCGTGGGATATTAGGTCTGAAGGGTGCACAAGACTGAAAAGTAATCGCGAGATTCTCGTCCGTAACATAAGGAGGGAGATTGGAGATGTACAGTATGGGGTCGTGAATGTAAGGATGGGGCTGTGGGCCATCGCTTTCTTGCAAGGGGGGAGAGGCATATCCAGAAGCCATCATTGATTATCGGCAGCGGTTGTCTACCTGGATGTACCTGCAAATAATCGATGGGTTGATCCTGGGCAAGACCTGGTAGAGACGTACGCTTTGGCAAGCCAACAGCCTGTGCTGGACGTCAAGGTGCTGGTCAACGCCTCGATGCAGCCTGCACAAGAAAATTCGCGCGCGTGGAAACATTACGTCAGCAACCCGCATCACACCGACGAGTCGAACAATGAGAGCGGAACCAAATGCAAGTAGGTAGTGGAACCCAGGGCACCCACATTGAAGTTGTACAATGTAGGTGACGCCGTATACTAAACGGCGAGCGATAGATAACCTTCGACCTTATGCTACGGACTTCTCCTGCAGCAGGGGAGCACCGAAATTCCGGTTCTTTCGAACGTCGGTTACCGCACCACCTGTCTACTTCCGGGATGCATGGTCTCTTTGGGGGCACCTACTGTGTAACCAGTCGTTTGGAAAACAACTGGACATCACGAAACACTTGGCTGCACAACAACACTTGCCCTTCTGCATAATTTGTACGTGCTAGGTGCTCCCGTCCATTTACCTGACATTGCATTGGTAGTTGTCAATGAGAACCGCAGTATTCCTCATCTCTATGTTGACCCGACGGGGCAATTCTTTGCCGGCATAGGTTTACGCACCTTTCATTCCATGGTCACCGGTGCTCATAAGTACACACATTTCGATCCATGGATTATTTTTGTGCGGCAGAGGTGCGGGAGATCTCATTCGCGCCAATCTGCGCGCCAATCTGCGCGATGTTCATGCGGACCTTCACCTGGTAGGCTGTTCCACGTGGCACAGATTATAATAACCACCTCACGTTCTGCCGGGTTCTGTGCCAAGATGTAAATGGACCACCTATGATTTATGTGAGGGTACATCTTCACTGCGGCAATAAGTCCAACAAAGTGTCGACTCCACGCGGAGCCCGTCCGCAAGGGGACCACGGTGCAAATGAACACGTACGCCCCTTTGAGTTTTCTGCCCCAATTGTCGTCTGCCCTGCTTAACATGGTACGGAACCCACAGACGGTATGATAAGAGTTTACGATCGTGGGGCTGGCATCGGCGAGTGTGCAAGCCGAGTCATTCTTTGGTCCAAGATGACCATCCAAAGTTATTTAAAGAGCGCATCGGACTGGATAGTTATTTTGGTCCGAGTGCAGAGTTCAGACCCCTTCCTCGGAGAACACTTGCCACCTGTAGAAAGGAACCACATAGTCATCGTGCGTCTCTCGGATCGGTCCAGGGAAGTTCATGCAATATAACTACAGGCATCTGCGTTACCTAGTGTTCCCCATCAGACGCCGTATCTCGGCCGGGTCGGCCCATTGCGGAGGCATCTTCAGGAGTACTCAATGGGAGCACTGAGGAGGTGCCTGACCGCACCCGGGATTTATGTTTGAGATTTTGTTCTGCAGATACCTTCCCCTGGGTTTTTGTCGACGGGATATTATGCGTGTGTTGCAACCAATCGGCGACCTGAAGAACGAAATCCCTGCCAGTGGCATTTGTGGAATGCTTACATAAGCCCATCAGCGGGCAGTGAGCGCTTGAGCGCCGATCGACTCCGAGGGTGTCATTACTCTTGACTGGCCGGAACTGAGTGCACATCGCTGGCTCCCGCGGAGGGCCATTCTTCTTCATGAGCGCGACGGCCAGACACAGCACTCCATGGTACTTCATGCCAGGCAGAACCCGAGATCAGTGCGCTCAATGATCGCTCTGGGCTGCTTACCCCCGCATGCCTGTTGCACCGGACGTATCGCACTGAGAGGAATGTCCAGCGGTTCTTCTTTGTGGTTGTGCCTTGCCCCAGAACTTCGCCACGTCGTGTTTACAGGTAAATCATCATGAGAAGACCACAATTACGAAGCAGGAGAATTAGGTCTGTTCTTGCAGCTCGGCGCATGGGAAAACCTTCTCAATCGAAGAAGGGGTTCATGCTATTCGTAGGTTCCAGGTATAAAAATAAGTTGAAACTTTGAAAGTGAGACCCCGCTTTCCGCACTGGTGGAACAAGCTTAACTGCTAGAAGACCTCAGTTTCCCAAACAAATTTCCGTTTCCTTGTTTGGGTGGCCATGTTTTTGCTTGCCGTGATGAAAAATGCACCCGAGGCGGAGATGTGTTTGGCTGCCGTAACGCATCGTTGAACGCTGCCTCCAATCGGTTTATTTTCAATGCCAAGGCCCAACTTATCTGAAGCGGCTCATTGAGCTGCCCAACGGGAAGGTACGCGGCCGGCACGACCTAAATGCACTTTTTTGGGTCGCTTGGATGCTCACCAGCCAATGAGAGGGCTTCAAAATTATCACAGTAGGCCGTCAGAGATCAAGCGATAACGTTACTCGTCTGCTTTGCAGATTTGAAACTTCATCCGAGTGCTACTGTATAAAAGGGACACCCTGGCAAGGAACGCTCCCTCGTGTAAAATTTGTCCATTCCCCCGTTCGCCTGGTGCTCTCAATAGGAATGCACTCGTGGTCTCTCCTTTCTTCATTGGCCATTATAGCTTCGGCCATCGCCCAGTCCGACCCGTCTGCATCTTCTCCTGCGCCTGCAGCTACTCCTACTGTGGCCTATGCAAGTGATGATCCAAACTACTGGCTATGGACAGCGAACTCGATCGATGCCAACCCACAGCCCGTTCGTGGTGGACTCGGGGCCGATATCATCGGTCCACAGAACACCCCGATACAGTTGGAATATTCGGATTCACTTGCCCCTCCAACGACGGACCATGGTAGCGTGTAAGTGGGATTCTTCGACCTCGACCTCACGTCGCTTACATGCATCGTCGTCATGTAGAGACAACTTCAAGTGGCCATTCGCTCTCAGTCACAACCGCTTACAAACGGGTGGTTGGGCTCGTAACCAAAATAGTTCGTACCTGCTTCAGGTGTATTTTGGCCGAGGTACTGAATGATTCTAGTAAACCAGATGCCTGTCGCCACCGCTATCGCTGGCGTAAACATGCGTCTAGAGGCTGGCGCCATCCGGTGAGTATTTGTGAAACAATCGTGACATCCTGGGTGCTCATAGACATTCAGTGAAATGCATTGGCACACAGATGCTGAATGGGGTTATGTGCTCTCGGGTTACCTACGAGTCAGCTGTTTCACTCCGCAAGGACAAATATATCTCCAGGACGTGGTATGTCACCATGCTTTGTTACATTTTCAATCATCTGACGATCCCACAGGGGCCTGGAGATATATGGTACTTCCCTTCTGGGTTCCCCCATAGTATTCAGGCTAAGAACACCACCGCTGATGGTGCCGAGTTCCTCCTGATCTTTGATAACGGTTCCTTCAGTGAAGACTCTACTTTCTTGCTTACCGTAAGTGTCCTCGTCTTCTCCATCGTGCTGTACATTAACTGTTGTACAGGATTGGTTGGCGCATGTTCCAAAGGAAGTTATTGCCAAGAACTTCCAGGTCGATATATCTGCGTTTGATCACATCCCAGGCAGCGAATTATACATCTTCCCTTGTATGTCATCATACGACGACCCCGTGAACTCTTCTGACCTGTTCGTTTTTTTCTTAGCTACTCCCCCTCCCGAGGATGTATACAGCGACATGGTTATCCCAAATGACACTCCATTGAACTACACATTCCCCATGTCCAAGATGAATGCCACCAGCGCGCCGGGAGGCTCATACAAGGTAGTCGATACCCGGTTGTTCCCTGCATCTACGACAATCTGCGCGGCAGACGTCACCGTCGAAGTTGGCGGCATGCGGTATGTATATATCTGATTTATATCCGAAGATCTCGCTTACTGATTCCCGTGCAGAGAACTCCATGTAAGTGATGTCCGTACCACCCACCTGGAGTCAACGAGCTCAATTACTTGTACAGTGGCACCCAACGGAACCGGAATGGACCTACTTCATGTAAGACCATTATTCTTGGTAGCTTTCTAGTCTGATTCTCCGTACAGTTCTGGCACCGCTCGCATCACAGTATACGCTTCGTCGTCTATCGCACAGACATTCGACTTCCAGGTAAGAGTTACAAATATCGCTGAGAACGATTTACCAAGGGTGATAATTTAGCCTGGTGACATCGCGTACATCCCGCCTTCATATGGTTAGTCCTTTTTTCGACTCTGTCTGAATTAAACGAACCGACGGATATTTTATCACAGGCCACTACATCGAGAACACTGGCGACTCGACCTTGCACTTCCTCGAAATCTTCCGCTCAGGTATGCTCGTTCGACTCTGTACCAATCCGGTCCCCTGATCGCATCCGTTCCAGGCGAGTTCGAGGATGTCTCGCTAAACCAGTGGCTCGCATTGGTGCCACCTGCGCTTGTGAAAGCACACCTCGATCTGGACGATGCCACCATCGCCAAATTTTCCAGAGTCAAACAAGAGGTCGTGGGTCCCGCTCAGCCGGTCGCATGATCAGGGCCGTCGCATCCGAATTATTCAACCCTCACTAAAAGAGTTATCGCTACCTCAACCCTACATGTATTAGTTTTTTTTCCCCTTCCGACGAACACCAACGTCGACGGATGGCGAGTCCACCAGTTTGGAATTTTTCACTCTTTTACCTTTGGTTAGGGATTATCCCTATTTCCTCTGCTGATGTATATGTATGCTGCAATCGATTTCCAAACCCGAATCTGCAATAGAGTTGTGCCGCGTGGCGTTGGCGTAACTTGGTCGTGATGCCACCGCATCCGTAAATTTGTCCGAGGAAAGAACTTGAAGAGGGTATATTGCCAGTGGCAGGGATCCCCCTTGTGGGTCATGCTGCGTGTGTCTCGGATCCCTGGATGAGTCGACCGAGCCGATTTAAACAGTGGCGCCCGTTCATAAGTCAGAATCGGACACAAACGACAGCACTCACGACAAGTCTCAGATCCGGGCCGCCACGGTGCCACAGCGGATCAATAATGAATCATGGGGTGAATCCGGATCTCGTGTGTGTGGCGCTTTCAAGGTTCCGAGATGAGCTGCGGAGGGAACTTGAACGTTCTATCATCCACTTTACTTAATTATCGTGTAACTTCAAGTTGTGTTGGGAAGAAAGGGAGGCCTAAACTCTGCCTAGCGAACGGCGATGTCTAGCCGATGATGTCACAGTCGGGGCTGAATGATAGCCTATGCTTATCTGAGGTCGCATCTCGAGGTGTCACTACACTAGATGGAGCCCTTGAAGAGGGCCTACTAGTATACTGGGTCGCGAATACGATCACAAATTCGGCGCCGTCGTTGCATCATGGTGGATACCCATACACCGCGGGAACTGGCGTAGTGTGATATCCAATTTTGGCGATCACGACCTTGGCAATTGTTTTTTTCTTTAGCCCACCCTGGCTACCTCGCGAGCCTCGTCGCGTTCAGGTCCCCGAAAGTTCCACCTATGGGCGCGAGAGTTATTGTTAGAACGTGTGCATCATGATGCGGCATGGCATAGTATCGCGCTTGGCGCCGAGAGGGGGTCGGCCAAGGACTTTCAGTGGCAGATTCTACACCCTCACAAACACTACGCTTTCCTATTTTGGATGACAAACGGGAACCCAACCATCAGGAAGGCCGTGGATGGGGCCTCGTGGATGGGAGGTCTTGGAGGTTTCCCACGAAGGATTTGACTACATGTCAGGGGGAAGAAAGGGGAAGAACAGTATCAACGTTAGCGTGGAAGACCACAACTCTAATGTGGGTAGATGAGAAGATCATTCATGCCGAGATTTGCGATAAACAGATCGCGGAAATGTTGCGGTTCCCAGGTGCAAGGGTAGTAGTAGGTCCTTCTGTAGTCGCACAGGCTGTACCGTAATCAAATCTACGGATAAGTATGATGTGACAGAACACTGGGATAGAAAGGCTGCAGGAATCCTCACGTTTGGTATATATAGCCACCTGAAGGGGATAAGCCCCCCCCGCGTCCCCCGCAGCGGCCAATGCTGCCGAGAAGAAAAGGACATATGGAATGGCTGGACCCACGGCGTAGGGTTATGCGCCGATTGAATAGCGTGTCCGCGTTTGACGGTGATAAAATCTCGGCACGGATCGGAGAGGATGAAGTTCACTGATATTCGTACTTCTATATCTCACTACCTTCAACTAGTATAGACTCTTCTAGCAAGTGTCGAGATCAAGCAGAAACAGGACTCGAAATGGCGCATTTGAGGTTCAACATAAAACGAGGTTTCGGGGGGGTTTGCGGCACCATGCGGGTACAATCCATGCCATCACCACCCGTCTTGTCTAGAGGGGTATTGCATCAAAGCTTTCCGTCTATCCCTCGAACATTACCGTCCGCAAACGACCAGTCATTGTATCCGAGGGGAGTCAAGTTCCCTGATAGGTAGTACTTCGACCGGTCCGAACGCGTAAGAGGTATGTTCTTCTGCAGTCGCACCGGGAGATCAGGCTAGTAATCAAATCGACGGATGAGCACACAGCACTGGAATGGAAAGACAGGAACCTCACATTTGATATATACAACCGCCCGAAGGCGATGAGCCCTCCCTTGTCCTCCGCGGTGTGCAACCCTGTCTCGCGGGTATATCCTCCAGCTGATATGAATATCCTCTCTTCACCACCTTCACCACCATTCCATATTTCTCGCAAAAAGTCATTATTCTCATCTGCTTTTTGGGCTGCGTCCGAGTCCCCAGATACGCGAGGTTCGGTCACATGTAGATATGCCATCTTCGCGTGCTTGTCACGTAGAGCGGTAACGAGGTATGCAAAGGTTGGTCGGGGGTCCGGCATCTTCATGCCTGGAAAATATGGAAGTGAGCACAACAACGAGCAGATCAGCGCAAGAATGTCACCTTGGAAAGTGCTCCAGGGACTGATGCGAATACCAACTCGGTCTTCGCCGACAGCGTCGACGACGGCGTCGACGACCTCCCTTGCGAATCTTGTGCGGCCTTGTTCGTCTCCACCCCACCGTGCGTTTGTTGGACGTTGTTTGAAGGAACTGATCCAAGAGGTAACCGTTTGCGCCGTGTATCTCCACCCCATCGAATCCAGCATCATGTACAGCATTTCTTGCTGCCCTTGCGTACGTAGCGATGTAGTCTTTAATCTCGACCTCGGTCAACGGACGAGGTGGCTTCGACGAGCCGGTTATCGTAACGGCCGATGCGGAGACGTACGGTGAAGGCGGATCCTGCTTCTCGAGAAACTCTACATCGGCGCCGCGACCCAGTGCCCAAAGCTGGAGGAAGATGTACGATCCTTTGGCATGGACGGCGTCCGTGACCTGATGCGATCACAAGCAAATCATGAGACAGGTGTACGATAGACCGGGACTGACAGAAGAAAAAGCACGCATATCGTTTTCCAACCTTGGATTTGTGATTCTGTGTAGATGCCTGGGACATGGCCATATCCTCCCGCATCATGGGAGATAAAGGTAGCTTCTGTGATAAGCAGGCTCCCTGGTGCAGAACCACGTTGAGAATAGTAGGATGCTTGCTGAGGCCCGGGGACATGGGAAGCATATGCTCGGAAGCGGGTCAAGGGGGCAAGAACAACGCGGTGCTGAAGTGTTATCCGGCCGACCTTGATGGGCCTGAAGAGCGCGGGCGTCTGCTGTGTAGAGGCCATTAGTTAGACGAGGCAGTGGGTGGAGGGGCTTTGTGCGATGGCGACACAATTTATAGTCGCAGAATCCGTGAGATCAGTAATAGGTTCCTGACAAAGTGTTCTGATTCATCATGATCTGTAATAACGGGAACAACAATTGCATCAGATAGTGTCGACAAGTTCCCACAACCTACTGAGTCAACGAGCTCCTCGTCCGGAAGCTCAATGATCCGCATTGCTTCTGTGACAGTACTTCCGGTGCTGGGCCACAAGACTGGGAGCGAATTCGACTCGGTAATTTTCGCCCTCCACCTACGTATTGTGGTCAATGGCGAGGGATAATTCGTTCCACTTGCTCTTTCATTCGGTTCGAAGTTGCTGTGCTGTGGCGTGGCGCAAGCCTACAACAAACATCCTCATATCCAACACTTCAGCCAGCATTATGAGCGCTTTGTTTCTCGGTCGCCAGATTGATAAGCGAGCTTACTATGCATCATGACTATAGCGACCTCGTATGTCACAGCACTGCGTGCAAGCAGGGCTCCTCGATTGTGAGTCTCATCTCACCTCACCGGACGTCGCGGGCATCGTACTGGCCAATGGGACGAGTCCATTCCCTGATTTTGGCCCGTCTGCCTGTGCCAGGCCAGGCCTAGCCGTGGCTTCAATTCTGACGTCGGCTGCACGACCTACTGGCGAGCTCGGTGAGATGAGACGTGAGAGGACCCACTGAATATCGCTGCACACCGATCTGGCTTGCACGTGCCATCCACGTGATGGGCTTAGACTGTTCATGCGCGCTCTGCATGCCATTGACTGCCACTCGTCCATAACAAACGAGTACTGTGTGGCATGGCAGAACCAGAGAATGTGGAACAAGACGTCTTCACGGATTCAACCCCCATCGTCGACATCGAAGTGTTGGAGGCAGCGAAAGAGAACATCCAGCCACTGGCGTCGGGGCGGCGTGTCACCACACTCTCTGCCATTCTGACGACCCCACATGCCCAACGCGATGCACAACTTAACTCGGCGCGTAAACGACATCGACTGAATGTCGAGGTCGCGCTGCAAGACGAGGGTGACGATCCTCTCGAGGCCTACGTCCGATTTGTCAATTGGACGGTGGAGAACTATCCCCAGGGACAAAGTGCCGAGTCGGGTCTCCTTGAACTATTGGAGGAGGCGACAAGAGTACTCAAGGATGATCGCGATGGCATATGGAGAGGGGAACTCAAGTACCTCAAGCTCTGGGTGTTGTACGCGAGCTTCGTCGAGAAACAGGCAATGATCTACAGGTTCTTGCTCGCGAATGACATCGGGACGAGTCATGCCCTCTTGTATGAAGAGTATGCGGCTGTACTCGAGCGGCAAGCACGGTAGGTTACGTTCTTGGTCGTGGGTGGCATTCAATGAGTAACACATGGTCCTCTTCTGTTTCAGAAAGAGTGACGCCGACTCGGTGTTCTTGCTCGGCATTGCGAGGCAGGCCCAACCGCTTGATCATCTGCATAGCAAACATACAGAGTTTCAAAAGCGGATGATGTCTAGCCTCACGATGCCGCCGCCTCCTGTACCAGAACCATCCGCCAGGCGTACCGCTTTGGGTGGGACAGCGTCGTCATCCTCTGGGCCTCTTGGGCTGGGACGTGCACCATCATCATCGCAAAGCGACGTTTTCGGGTCGGGGTCGAGGGCAGTCTCCAATTCCCGTCTTCAGATCTTTGTCGACCCAACGGGCTCTGAGCCCCAGGAGGAATCGCGCATGTCGTATCCAGATATCGGGACACGTAAATCGCGGGTCAAGGAGAACGTGCCTGAAGTCCAAAAAGCCGCCGGCACAACACTGAAGAACGCGGGACGCACACGCCGCGTAGCCTCCGGTTCGAGTGCACTCGGCACCAACGCGGGGAGTACTTCCAAGATTGTTCCATACAGGGATCCCGGTTCGGGGGAATTCGCGGCAGAAGAATCAACGCCTGCTCTTCTCACGACAAAGCTGCCTCCAAAGACCCCTGCCAGGAATGCCACCGTGGTACCGTTCCGGGATCAAGACTGTCCGGAGGGTGGCGTTCCTAGTACTCCAAGATTCACACCGTTCCGTGATGAGGTGAGCTTTTAGGTCCTTTGTACAATGTGGAAGTGCTTTCTCAACTCGCCGCATCGCCTTTCTATTTGCGATCGCATGAATCGATTAGCCGGAGACTCCTAGCTCGTCGATGGGATTGGTTGCACCCGAAACAGTCATGAAGCCGAAAGTTGCAGGCAAGGGAATTGCTGTGTTGTCCGAGGCCGAGGCCTTGCGGAAGGACCCCTTGAAAAATTATTCCGCAGGCGAATGTCACCTGGTGGATGACTGATATGGATATGTGGATTATGCGATGTGATCATGTTGTTCTTTTTCTGCTCCCCATCTATTCCTTTTTTAATGAATTTCTCGTTCAATCGTCCTGTTACATTGATTATCTCCTAATGAACCCTAGCACAATGATTCTCTCCGAATATGGAATGCCCCTGAGTTGCAACCGCAGCATGTTTTGATCAGACCTTTGATTGGTACGACGACAAACGACGTAGGCTATTCGACACTCGCTTTTCTTTCGCAACGCACAGGAGACGCAATGAGCTACACACGACAGGCACTCTATCCGTGCAATCCTGGGACGGAGCGCGGTCGATCGACGAAGCTCGCTGTGGCCAACGTCAAAGGGTCCGATAAGATCATCTATGCCAACGGACGCAGTGTGATCGTAAGTCCCGTCCCGTGCCTCGCCTTTCCAAAACACTGCACGTATCTCACGTACGATTCCAGGTCCTCGATCTCAAGGTGGGTTTCAAGCGCAGCGTGTCCGTGTCTTCGCTCAAGACTCGGCAACGCCGCCACGGGTGGTGATACTTAGCATCCGGGATTGAGCACGTCGTTTACGGGACATGCCAAGGAGACGACGGTCGCACGGTTCTCACCGTCTGGGTTCTACTGCGCCTCGGCGGACGTGTCTGGACTCGGTACGCCCACATCTGATCTGATCTCGCCTGGTCGAGTCGGGGACTCGATCGCTGACTGCGCCTTACTTGTCTCACCTGGCCCGCCGCTCCTGGATCGCTAGTGAAGATCTGGGATACGGTCAACGAGGACCAGTCGGTCGTTGGCGAGTACAAGGTCTTGTCCGGGCGCATGTGAGTTCCAGTTTCGTCGTCGGTGCTGACCCGAGTCATCCACCTACTACCCGCATCAGAAACGATCTCGCGTGGGACGCCGACAGTGAACGGATCATCGCTGCTGGGGACGGCCGAGAAAAGTACGTCTCGCCCCCACGCATTGCTCCCCTTTTCATCATTGTTCCTCGTGTGCTCCGTGAAGATTCGCGCATGCCTTTTTGCGCAACACCGGCGCGTCGACGGGGGAGATCACAGGCCATTCCAAGGTCTGCTGTTCGTTTCGTGTATGGGCACGTTCGGGGTGTGTATATCTTTTTCTCGGGATAGGTTGTCAATGCGGTGTCTATTCGCCCGAAACGGCCTTATCGCGCGGTCACGGCGGACGACGGGGCTTTGATCAATTTCCATCAGGGTACGTCTGCTTATCTATTTACCCAACTTCCTTAGCCTGAGGAGCCATCTCCAAGGCCCCCCATTCAAGTACGTCAAGGTACGATTGTTCGGATAGTTCATTCGACAATCATGTATACAACATCCCGCGACGACAGACGATCCGAGAACACACCAAGTTTGTGCAAGACGTCAAGTACGCACCCAACGGGGACCACTTTGTCAGCGTCGGATCAGATTTCAAGATCGTCTTGTACAATGGGGAGAATGGGGACAAGATTGCAAACGTCGTGGATAGCCCACACAAGGGTAGCATCGTACGTCCTGCTCATTCCCATCATCGACGTGGAAAATGAAGTATGAAATGCGAAATGTGATGTAGATGGCGTGCTCGTGGAGCTCGGGAAGCGATCGATTCGCCACGTCGTCGATGGACAATACTGTCAAGTTGTGTGAGCGCTTCTCTCCCTTTTTTCATCTTGTTCTAGCATTT
>JBBPNE010000418.1:0-22717 GCA_038090735.1 Xerocomellus amylosporus | reverse complement strand
TTACGGATCTTCCCCTTTCCCACAGCTACGATTCGATCTTGACGGTCGTAGATCGCCTATCTAAGGAGGTTGAGTTAATCGCTTGTACAAAAAAGTGTTCGGCCCTGGACACAGCAAAGCTGTTCTTGGCAAACGTTTGGAAGCACCATGGTCTTCCACGTTCTATTACATCGGACCGAGGCCCGCAATTCGCAGCACAAGTTATGCAGGAGCTAAACAAAGCCCTCGGTATCGCCACTAAATTATTGACATCCTTCCACCCGCAGACAGACAGCCAGACAGAGATTGTCAATAAAGAAATTGGGAAGTTCTTACGGATCTATTGCTTTGAAAAGCAGGATTCCTGGTTTGCCTGGCTGCCAATCGCCCAGTTCTCCATTAATACAAAGAAACACGCTTCAACAAAGAAATCACCTTTTGATGTGACACAGTCGTATCTTCCCCGAATGGGAATTGAACCCATTAGCTCGGATAAAGCGCCAGCCGCTCAGAAGTTCGCATCGGAGATGGAAGACGTAATAGAAAGCGTAAAAGAAAATATGAAACAGGCACAAGACCGAATGAAGGTCAACGCCGACAAAAGCCGCTCGGCAGCGCCTGAGTACGCCATTGGCCAGCAAGTACGTGCATCACGAAAGCTATCCGAGCGATGGCTTGGCCCATACACTATTGTCAGCTTGGCAGGGCCCAACGCCGTTGAATTAAAACTCCTGAGATCTATGCAGATCCACCCAGTCGTCAACGTCTCTAGAGTCAAACCATACAGAGAGCACCTTGAAGGGCAATCCACTACGCGGCCGGGACCCATGCATGTCACGGAAGACAGGGGCAACGAGTGGGAGGTGGACCGGATCATCGACTCTCGTTATAAAAACAAAAAGCTGGAATTCCTCGTGCATTGGAAAGGCTATGATGACACGGATCATACCTGGGAACCTAAATCTAATCTTGGCAACGCAAAAGAAGCTCTGAGAGACATCTATCATGCCAATCCTTCTGCACCCAGGGCCATTTCAATTCCACCCGAAGACTTCTTATTATTGTTCCAAAAGCGACCGGAACCGTTTACCACTCTTCACCCAAAGCAGGTACCCTTTAATTGCCTGGAAGTCGATCTTTAGAGGGGGGGTAGTGTTACGGCTTGGTACGCCTCACATGCTTGAACGGACTTAGTCGTTTCCATGTCTCACTTTCACCTTGCGTTCAACACGCACCTTCATCATTCCCATGCCGCATGCACTCCTCACTTTCTTCATTACCGTGCAGTGCATGGTTATGCTTCTCTTCCATTTCGCCACCGACGTGCGGTCGCCTCATGCTTACCTTCTGTTCCATTCTATGGCAATGCTTGATGCACATTTCTACCTCATGCTACTAGACTCCGGAATGTTCTAGAACTCTCATCGATAGATTCGGTATAAACATGTACACATAGTTAAAGTAGTATATAAGGGCGCAAGTCCCACCCAGAGAACTCCAGTTTAGTTCTCTTGGTTTTACCCATACTTCCATAAGAACGCTCCTGGCTATAAGCCTTAGTCGCTGGTCAGCAACCCTTCGATTCGATTCCCTAGTGCTTTCCTTGACGGAAAGTCTTGGTTGTTTCACGCGCAGCGGGGAGACACTTTTGAGGGCTTATAGGGCTGGAATTGAGAAGAAACGCGGGAATGCCTTGTACGAAGGGAGGTTGGCATAGTCAATCTAGGTGGAATGTGATGGGTGGTCATAGATAGCATGAAATTTATAAGTTACACCATGGAGACAAAAGATCACGTCGTTATTGTTGAAGGCTTCTTAAATGGTGGCCCCAATGAATCGAGTTTGGGAAATGCGCCCACTGTATTCAGCATTGACAACACCTCCACCTCTAAATCGCTCCGATTAGATTCAACGTTGGACCTTGAGTTGGGAAACACGCACCATATTGAGCACTGACAACACCTACCCATCTGATCGACTTATTGTCAGCACCACGACAGATGTATTGTATTGAGCATGCACCTCTGTTCAGTGTAGAGCTAAATTTTGGAAACACATGTACTGTATTTAGTGTCGAGCAACCCCTGTTTAGATTAAATGTTGGACCCTGATTGACTTATTGTTAGCACCTCGATGGACTTATTGGATTGAGCACAGATTTGTACCTCAGGGGACGTTCTGATCGTTCCAAGCGCTTTTGCTTGGCTGTACCTTGTGCCCATATCATTTCATTTGTGTTATCGCTCGTTCGTGTAGTTATTGTGTTGCTCACTTTTGGATGACTATGCGTACTATTACACTAAATGAATACACTACACGCTACAGACTACATGCTACGGTAACATGAAAATACTAGTCATATGACAGGAGTGAGGTGAGTGGGTGAGTGGGAGTGGGAAGAGGTGCAAAATTGGCTGAGCGGCACTACAAATAGTGAATGGCACTCCGCCGGAGAAATCCGACCACTCAGTCCAAGTTAGGAACGTCACGTGCTGGAGTCGTCGTTCACTATCTGAGGCCAAAACTTTCGCACGAGTATGGTTTCTGCTTTCCATCATCATCACCCCGCTCATCTCAATTAGCTGTAGATAGCATAGAAACATGTAAAGATAAACAATAGCGTATCATGAATGGAAAAAATGAAACCAACAGCATAGTACGAACAGAACAAAAGAAACCAACGGGCAAAAGATAATAGTGTGGCACTGTGCCGGAATGATGAAAATTAGACAAAGTTTGGTTGCTAGTGAGTGGATAAGGTCGTATAATTGATCGCATTCAGTCTAACTTGGTGCTCAGTGTGGCTACTATCATTCTTGCAGGTCTATTCCTGGTGCATGCGCTCCTTGTCTCAGTTTATCCAGCATAACCGTCGCACTCAATCTAACTTGGCGCTGAGGCTATTGTCGTTCTCAATCACTGTGGCATATTGAGTTGGTCGACTGGTCATCCATCACAGGTATGTCGTCGTGCTCCTTGTCTTATTTATGCATAACTGTTGCACTTAGGTATCATTGACCAATCACGTTGAATTTATTGACCCAACGGAAATCACTCGTTGACGCTACTATACACCCCAATGCTACTACACCCTTAGCCCCCGAAAGCCTGTTTGGTAGGTTAATCTAGCATTTGTTGTCCACAGCTTGTACTGAACTTACTTTGTCTAGCGACTTCATCGCTAGGATGCTGTCTTCCCATGCCATCATTATTGCGTGGTAAAGTGGCTCATTGCCCAACATGCTGATCTCCAAGCCCAGCTGATGTTCACTACCCCAGAGTTGAGCGCCGAAGTCCTCATATCCTCGGAAAGGATCTACGATCTCTTCTGGCACCGGTACGTTTCTCCGTATCGCGGCAAAGTGGGAATGCTCATTGCCTGGTAACGGAGTAGAAAAGATGTATTCAATGACCCCAGGGACACATTTGGCCTGCCCAGTGGGTGCAAAAAAGACGTAACAGTTGCAGTCGGAGTGTCTGCGCGTCACATAATGTATCCTGCCAGTAGAGTAGCACTTGTACACTGTGATTTGTCACAACGGCTTGGTGTTTCCCATTCCTGCCCATGCAAATTGGAGTTCATCTGGAATGGAGGTCATGTATCTGTTGCCTTCAATACTCCATTGTACGTCGCTTTCAGTTCCTGCGAGGATATTCATGTCAGTAATGAGCCCTTGACCCCCGTAGGGGATGCAACAGCGCTTCAATATTTCTTCTGATTCCTTGAGCACCTTTGGTGGGTTGGGTTGCTGCATCAGCGCTTTGACATTTGCAGCTGTGCAAAAGGTTTCCAGCATCGTCTTTTCCAGTTCCCCTAGGTATGATTAGTATGCCGTGGCAAGGATCGGGTTTCCTTTCTTACCAATTTTGTGATTAGTGTTTATCTTTTGCAAAGGTCCTATGATTCTCTCGAAGGGAAACATCCACCATCCATGCATGGGTCCGTATCTGAGCAGAAAGCTGTTCATGTGAAGACATGCGTGATGATTTGGACGCCATGACAGTCCTGGAAAAATGTGTTGCAGGCATTCGAGGTATGCCTTCATGTACTTCATGTACTGTTCTGTGTGATGACAAGAGGTTACGTGTGATGCCCCCCAGCGGATTGCAATCGCCAGGAACATTGTGCTGTCGACCAAAGCTTCCCTCCGTAGTCGCTTCTCTTCGTTAGCTTCCGTGCTAGCCACGCCGGAACTCCATAGCCAACACAAAATGACTGGTAAGTCAAACTCAATACTTGAGCACCATTGCTCTGCTTTGAGTTTCCCATGCTCCGGATCTCCTAGATTAGTTGGGGGGCCATGATGCCACATTGGATGCTTGATAGTACGTAGTTTTTCCTGGATTGTATGGATTTCGTGGTTAGTCAAGGGCTCGACTGCCTTCCTTTTATGTGAACTTCGTTCTCACAGTCCTTATACTCCTCAACAATGTCTTCACCAATAAATGCATCTTCATGCACAGCGAGGTCTTCATCGTCAACTTCCATTGGGATCGTTGGTTGGACTGGAATCACTGGTTGGGCTGGCTTGGACTGCGGATCTTGCGAGTTAGTATGCTGTTTATTGGTATAGGTCATGCTCAACAATAACACATTGATCATGTTCTTTTTCATAGGACGTGTGTCTATGCCTATGAACTCACCCCCTTCCTTGACCAGTCCCAGCAGGACGTGAGCTCGTAGGCGATTTAGCGCAGCATAAGTCGGCTTGGATGCTAACACCACCCTCCCCTTTTCCAGTTCCTTTGCATCTAGAGGTTCATCTGGCTCCTTTTGAAACCTACATATTTCCTTATTGGCAGGCTTGTCAATGATAATTAAGTCCCTGAAGTGAAATTGGACCAATCCGAGGAAGAGGTTATGCATGCTGTCAACCACCATAAAGTGCGTTGGGTCCCAGTATGGCAAGTGCAACAGCTCAGACCACTGTATCCTGGTTTCCTTGAATAATCTGCTTTGTTCTTTCTTTGTCTCTGTGTCTCTCCAACGCTGAGCAGCATCAATGTATTCATCATAAGTCCATAGTCTCCATGACTCCCAGTTAAAGTTGCTGATGTCCGATTTTGCAGCCAGCACAGATTGCACATATGATGAGAGGTGGGTGCCACATGCCCCCCAACTTTCCGTGCACCCGGTAAATCATTCACGGCTAATGCAATCAGACCGAGACAATCTTCCCTGCTGGTGTTCCATGGTTTTGGTGAACCAGGTGCCATCCTTCCAGGCTGGAAGGAAGAAATCAACGAGGGGACGGAGAAAATGATTGACCTCGTCAAGTGAGGGCTCCTTTGGTCCTGGTATCACACCGACTAAATAGATATTTTCAGTCCTGTATCGCAAACTGGCTGGTAGATTGAGTAACACCATCGTGATGGAGCCCACTGATGTTTTCTTTCCGGAGGTCTTGTTTCCGTGAGGGTTGAACCAATTGATGGAGCGGCTCCACGCAAGCCTGAGGTCACTTCTGTTGACATTGTACTATACTATTTCATTCTTTATTGTAGTGTAGTGTAGTATACCGTATATGGCAACCGCTATTACATAAGCGAGCCACCCATATATTCGAACTCAGTGTCTGAGTTCTAACAACATCTTGTCCACCTACCACTACGTGCCGTTATAAGCATTTCCATACAACCGGTGAGCACTAGTACTTCCTCCCTCAGAACTAGTCTACGCCTGGTACTTCAACAGGTTATGAGCCCTGATAGCCAAGCAGCGTAGCGCCTAACGGCTGCAACGCTCGCTAACTAGTCAGACCCAGTTCAAACGTTGTGCGGAAACACTGCATACGTGTAAACCTTTAACGGCACTGTGTCCCGCTGCTTCACGCACAGGGCACTGGTAGGGGGAGACTATGTTGGTTCATTACGCTGACACGTTCGCGTTTTAGAACCTTCACAATGTCTTCCACCACCGCCTCCTCTTCCAAGGCCTCCATTCCCGTCATCACTGGTGCCAACTGGAGCCACTTCTGGCCCTCCATGGCTGCCTACTTACAGGCAAGTGGATGTATGTGGTGCTGCAAGTTTCCTCGTCCGATCCTCCCATCGGGCACTACCGCGCCCACCAAGGAAGAGCGTGATTTCTATATCCAGTGGCTGAAGGCCAATGACACCGTCGTTGGGTCCATTAAGCTCCATCTCTCCGAGTCCCTCAAAGCCAAGTTCTCAGTGCACATCAATGCTGCTGCCTTGGTCAAGGCTCTCAGAGATGAGTACGCCTCTCCTGGCATCTCCGGCGCTTTTGCGCTGTTCAAAGAGCTTCTCGATCTGAAGATTGCCTCTTCCTCTCACCCCGCGCCTTCTCTCTCAAAGGTAGTCACCCTCTTCTCCCACCTTGCATTGGTGGGTTACAAATTCGACAACAACGTCCAGGCCATGCACTTGCTGGCAAAGCTTCCCCCCACTATGGACATGATCACACAGATGATGGAGCAGGCTAAGGACGCCTCTGGGAAGGCGAAAGATCCCACCATGGAGGAAATTCAGCAGGCTGCGGTCCTATCTTGGGACCAGCACCATATGTTGAAAGGAACACAACTGGCCGCTCAGGCCAACAAGATCAGTGCTGTAAAGCGCAAGGGGGATGACCCCAAATTCGAGCAGCAACAGGCACCACAAGGAGACGGCTCGAAGAAGAAGTGGAAGTGCGGTAAACGCGCTGGCAAGAAGCAGAAGCAGAAGGAAGCCTCTGGCTCCCACTCCCATGCCACCATCCTCGCTTCAGTCACCCATACCTCCGGTCCTGAGCCCCCCATCGACCTGCACACACTCGCCCACCATCCCGCCAGTCTCTACCAAGGGACAGGCGCACCGCCCTTTCACACTGGAATCCAAGAGGCATTCACCCTCACTCATCGCCTGGAGATTGAACCCTCCATGGAAACCATCTGTGACTTGGACTGTGGGCTGCAGCACCAAGGGTCTAGTTACTGGTCTTTATTCGCTCCGCCCCCGTCGTTTCCATCTGCACATGACACCTCCTCCATCCCGCTGGATGTCCGACTCAGAATTCCGGCCTCCACCTGCACCAACCACTGTCTTGATGATGAGTGGGTAATTGATGATCCCTCCGTCTCCCGCTCCCTCCTCTCACGAGTCGAGGATATGCGGGATCAAGTCGCATCGTCCTCCGCTGTCACCCTCAACAGCCCTCAACAGCTCGCCGAAAGGCTTGAGCCTATCTATGAGCCGGATTCCGACTCTCCTCCACCCCACAAGCACTCTAAGCGCTCCCGCAAAAAGGAGATCATGGCGCCTCCTGCCAATCACTGGGATGAAGATGACATCATCGACATCTATGGCTCTGGGGGAGAAGACGATGGCTTTGTATGCATGTGCTCGTCAGTCCCTTCCTCTTTGTTCTCACCACATAACTCGCTAATGGCAGCTCCTGCGCCCACAGCTAGTAGTTATATGAATATTTGTGGTAGTGTACTTGCTTGCAATGAGATTTGTTGCAAGTGCGCAAAGTGTGAACATCAACACAACGATTTTAAGTCACATTGGATCCTTGACTCCGGTGCTTCAATGCACTTTACCCCTCTAAGGGAAGCCTTCACCACTTACACCAAGTATAGTAAAGAAGAGCGCCTACCTGTGCAAACAGCAGCTGCTACCATCTATGTGGAAGGAAAAGGAACCATCCGTCTGCGATGGGTCAATAGCCATAAGCGCTCTCATGATATTGAGCTGCATGATGTTGGGCATACAATATACCTAACTCCAGCGTCAACCTGATCTCTCTTGGGCACCTGCTACAAGCAGGAGCTAAGGTCACTGGCGAGATGAATACCATCACGGTTACATATGGCAATGGTAACATACTAGCGCCGTTTACTACTGGCCAACTCGGCCATAATATGTATACTCTGAAAGTGTCCCCAGTCCACTCCCATGCCCTTGGGACAATAGACTATGAAACAGTCCATCGCAGATTAGGACATCCTTCAAAAGGGGTCGCTAAGCATGCCAAGCAGCATACTTCTGGGCTTCCAGATTTCACGATCCCGGATATGGTTTCCACCATCTGTCCCGGCTGCACTAAAGGCAAGCAGCCTCAATGCTCCTTCCCACCTACCAATGTGTGCACAAAGTGCGCCTTTGAGCTTATCCATACAGATATCATGTTGTTCCCGACTGAGTCATACCACAAGTATAAGTACTTGATCATCTTCCTTGATGATTTCACCTCCATGACATGGACTATCCCTCTGCGCGTAAAAGTGCTGCATTGGTGGCAACTCACCAATTCCTGTCAATGGTGAAGACACAATTCCAAGTGTCGGTACAAGGTTGGATGTCAGACTTTGGCGGCAAGTACTAATCCGCTGCCTGCAATGATATGCTTAAGGGGGAGGGCATTAGAGTTGACAAGTCTGCCCCCCACGTACCTCAACAAAATGGGTGCACAGAACACTTTATGCGCACCCTTATGGACAAAGCAGAGGCTGTGCACCATTTGGCTTGCTTGCCTGATAGCTGGTGGGAATTCGCTACTGCCCATGCCACCCATCTGTACAACAGGACACCCCTATCTCGCCTTCAATGGAGTACACCATACAAAGTGCTTCATAGTAAGCAGCCTCGAGTTGACCACTTGCGCGTATTTGGATGCACTGCATCTGTGTTCCTCCCAGCCGGTATCAGGGCAGACAAATTAGCCCCTAAATCAGAACTTATGGTTTATATCAGTGTGGCACCAGGGAATGAATCAAACTTCCTATTTATGCGTTCCCCCAACAATGTTTTGTTTACTGCGGCGCAAGCTTCATTCAAAGAAGCACTATTTCCGAAATGTGACAGGCCTAAACAGTCTGCACAAGCTCCAGCAGCAGAGCCTGCTGAACTGCCCGCTCCTGAGGTCCCAATACCTCATTTTGAGGACTCACCATTGTCCTCTCGCGCACCATCTCCTGGCCCTCGTCCAGTAACACCACCCACAGCGCCTGTCCCTAGGCAACCACCTGCTCCTCAAAAGCAGCATGCACCACCGCTGGCTGTCCCTGCTGCTCCTCGCTGATCTGGCAGAGAGCGCAGGATTCCAGTTCGACCGGATAACATATACGGTGACGACCGTCATCTGACAGAACAAGTCCGTGACATTGAGTGCGAAGATTGCGCTGGTCAGAGACAGCCATTACTTGGCCAATTTCCCGGCACACCAATCCAACCTCCTCCTACCACTACTGAAAGCGAGGATGACGTCGAACGGCTATGCCGTGAGGGGGGATCTGGATTGGCCACATTTTTATTATCAAAGGTGTTACCCACGGTATCTGCAGAAAAGAAACCAATCTGCAAATGGACATACAGGGATATCCAAACCCTACCCTCAGATCAGCAAACTGAGTGGAGAAAAGTGTGCAAGACTGAGCTCAATATGCTCAAGGAGCGCAATGTGTATGAGCTTGTTGATGTGCCGAAAGGCCGCAAAGTAATCAACAATCGCTGGGTTTTTGACGTCAAACCCAATGGCCGCAAGCGCGCCTGCCTTGTAGCGAAAGGCTTCTCGCAGGTCGAAGGTATTGGCTTCAACCATATCTTCTCTCCTGTTGTGAGGTTTGAGACGGTGCGCTTAATGCTTGCACTGGCCTCCCTTGAGAACTGGCACATCAAAGGCTTAGACGTCCGAAGCGCCTACTTATACGGCAAGCTAGATGAAAAGATCTACATGAAAACACGAAGGCTTTGTAGTCAGGGGCCAAGAGCATAAAGTGCTCCGCTTGAAGCGAGCCCTGTACGGCCTTAAACAAGCCGGACTCGCCTGGTGGGAGACTCTCAATGAGTCCATGAAGGATCTTGGATTCAAAAGACTGAAATCTGATGCTGGTATCTTCTTATTTAAGAAGAGAGGTACTTTGATTGTAGTAGCAGTTGTCTATGTTGATGATGCTCTCTTCTGTCGTCCTGACATCAAGACTGTAAAGGAGATTAAAGCTGCTTTTATGAAGCGCTGGGATTGCAGAGACTTAGGCCCTGCTAAGGAGTTCCTCCACATGAACATTAGACGAGAAGGCAGCAAGATCATGATTGATCAATGCACTTATCTTGAGAAGATCCTGCAAAGGTTCGAACTTGTCAATGCTCGGATAGCTCCTACCCCTCTCCCTCAGGGTTACCACCCTACAGTGCATGAAGGTGTCGTTGACCCAAAGATAGATCACTCTTCCAACAAGTGATCGGATCACTCTTCCAACAAGTGATCGGATCACTCCTGTATCTCATGCTCGGGACTCGTCCTGATGTAGCATATGCAGTGATTGCCCTATCCAAGCACACTGCTAAACCCTCTAAGGAACATCTTCATCGCGCATTTTATATATGCCACTATTGTCATATACCAGATTTCATGTAATTCACTTCTACTCTGTTTCCAAGCTCCTCCGAGCTCTTCTGAGTTACCTCCACGTTTTCAGCGCTCCGGACCTTGTTCCCCTGCGTCTCTGAACTCATACGCCTCCGAGAGTTCGGAGTTCCGAGCGTACCTCCTTTAGATCTCCTCCATTCTGTACCTTATGCTAACTGCATCCATACTCCGGACGCAAGACTCCTCCGAGGCTGTGTGACCACAGCTCAGGGTGTTCGTAGCTCCGGAACACTGCCCCGAAATCCTATGTATGTCCGCTTCCGATTCCGTAGTTATTCCGATTGTATATATACTGTACGATTACACTCCTGTACATCAGTTCGAATATCGACATAGACAAACTCCTAGTCTTTGATCACCCTCTTGCCTGTTTGGGATAATCCTCTTGTGGTCCTCTCATCCCCAAACACCTCGGGTTTGCTCCCCCTCATCGTCAGCTGTCATGATCACCGTCTAATCGTCATTGGAGCACACCTCCGTCTCCGACCTCTTCCGACCTCCGGGACCCAAACTGCAACAAGGGCACAGCACATAAGCTGAGGCCGACGTCCCATTGTGTCCGAGCGAACTCCGAGATTTTCGGAGTTTCGGAAACCCGGTCAGGAGTTGCACGGTCCTTAACAGCTATCTACTTGCGACTAGATACTATTCCCTCGTATTTGATGGTTCCACCAAGGCAGGTTTGATTGCCTACACTGATTCCGATTGGGCATTGGATCTGAACACTAGACGCTCGCAAACAGGCTGGTCTATTAAACTAGCAGGCTGAATCTTCAGCTGGAAATCTTGCCAACAGTCCCATGTGGCATACTCATCCATGGAAGCTGAATATGTTGCGCTATCAGACTGTAGCAAGCAGGTCGTGTGGATTCGCATGATCATGGAAGAGCTCGGCTATACCCTAGAGCCGATACCGATCTGTGGAGACAACCAGGGATCAATTTTCATGGCTGACAATCCAGTCATGGAAAGTCGCTCCAAACATATTGATCTCTGATGGCATGGCATCCGCAACTATGTCAAAGAAGGCCTCATTGAGATCTTCTACATTGAAGGGACCAAAAATCCCACTGATATGTTTATGAAGAACCTGGATCTAGAAGCTCTCAGCAACTGCTGCAAGCAGTTAGGTCTCATTATGTATGACAAACCGCAGTCATAGTACCGTACTTGCTTACACGCTCAGAGTAGCTTCTTAGCAAGGGGGAGTGTTGACATTGTCCTATACTATTTCATTCTTTATTGTAGTGTAGTGTAGTATACCGTATATGGCAACCGCTATTACATAAGCGAGCCACCAGTACATATATTTGAACTCAGTGTCTGAGTTCTAACAACATCTTGTCCACCTACCACTACGTGCCATTATAAGTGTTCCCATTATACCCCCCCTTTTCGTTGTATCCATAACGATAACGACACTTGTTCCCTTCCTATCTGTAGCTAATGCGCAAATACAATACATCCCACTTCAGTCTTATTGTAATGAGGTTGCCGATTGAATCCCATCCACCCTTCTCCCGGCACAGGATGCCAGGCAAGTGGCAGATTCACAATTGTTTTGCATTGGGGTTTATCAGGAGTTTCTCACCGGATGACTCAGAACTCAAATTAGTGCACTACAATCTGCACACTGTCAGTCATCAGCTATCGGAACTGGTGGAGAATACCTTGGCGCATGCGCGCGCGGTGAGGGCAAGGCAGGCATTGAGTCTGTGTATGACATTATGGAAATGGAGGAACGGGCTGCAAATAGATGCACATTGTGGAATCCACTCCAATATCAGAAATAACTGGTTTCTGAGTCTACCGTTCATCAGACAGGGTTGAGGAGGGAAACATGATTGATCAATTTCAACAACTTCGCTTATACATGCATGACGAGAAATTTATGTAGCTCTTCCGGAGCTATTCTTTAGATATAACCTGAGAAAGTCGGAAAGCACCCAGTCGCCATCATATTCTTTGAGGAGGGGATATTGTTCCTTTGCCTTTCGAGGGAAACCATGAGCAGAGAAAAGGTCGAATGTCGTGAGCATACCTTGGAAAAGACAACCTGTAGGATGTCTTTGGATTGGCGCCCCCATGGTTTTCTGATGGCAAGATGTTCTTGCGCTAGGTGGACTACAAAAGTCTGAAGCATATTGAGCTCATATCAGCACATATCAGCAAGGGAAACGAACCCAAATTTCTTCATAGTCGGCAGCTGGCGAACCAAGTTTGTCTTGAAGATTATAGCCCCCTTGGTTAATCCATGAAACCTCTCCATGGGGTTTGGGAATGAGGGCTTTGGGCTGCGATCGAGACGACACTTTTGCCTGTGGTACCAATGCCTGCTCACAAGAGGTTTCTTCACAAGGGAAGACTTTATGCTGTGTGAGTGGAGGAGGTGTTATGGTGCGCTCAGGAGGGAATACAGATCGGGCTGTCAAGGGAGGAAAGAAGCGATAGAATTGCCAGTGGGAGCTGGAGTTAGACATAGTACCGGTGGTGAATGTTCGCTATCTGCACCCTTTTGCAGTGTTGCTGACCAGCGAGCTCGGTGTGCATCCATACAATAAACAAAAAAACTCTACCGAAAAGGTTTCAAGACAACCTATCCTAAATCATTCTGATCAGTTGATGACACAATTGAGCTAAGGTTTGGAAATGTGCGCACCGTATTCAATACCTCTATCTAATCACTCCGATTAGATTACACAGAGGACCCTGATTAACTTATTGTCAGCACCCTGACAGACTTATTGTATTGAGTGTGCATTTGTACCTCAGGGGAAGTTCAGCGCCTGCTGAATGTTTGTTCCAGGCACTTTTGCTTGGCTGTACCTTGCGCCCATATAGATAGTTTCATTTGTGTTTGTGTTATCACTCCGTTTCTGTGTACTTATTGTGTCACTCGCAATTGGATGACTATGCGTACTATTACTAAATAAGTACACTACGCTACGGTAACGCGGAAAAATACAGTAGTCGTGGGACAGTCAAAAGAGTGTGGTGAGTGGGAGCCAGAAGAGGTGCAAAATGGGCTGAGCGGCACTACAAATAGTGAATGGCGCTCCGCCGGAGAAATCCAACCACTCAGTCCAAGTTAGGAATGTCACATGCTGGATTCGTTGTTCACTATTTGAAGCTGAAAATTTCGCACGAATATGTTTTCCACTTCCCATCATCATCACCCCGCTCATGTCATTCATTCTGTAGCTATTAGCCCACCTGTGTCGCTCCTTAGATTGGGATGTATAGTATCTAGTATCTAGTATCTAGCAGTAGTTAGTTCTATTGGAATCGCTACTTCCAATTGGTGCAAAGGCAACAGCAAAGGGGAGAGACCCAGTGAGAGAGAACACTACTCACTATACTGTTGGAAGCACTTGCAAGTAAGTCTTGCTAGAAGTTATCATGCTTTGGGGTGCGAGAGAACTTAATCAATTGGGGGCGTAAGGCCTGAGTAATTATACATAAAGGACTGTTTGTCCTTGTATATGGATAAATGCCATAAAGGGCATGAAACAACCATAAAAGGTGTACGAGTAAGCCATGCGCAGTAACATTGTGCTATGGCGTGATCATGATGCAATATGTCACAATAATGATGTCATATGACGTCATGTGAAGTCTGAATAAGAGCGACGTCATAGGAGTCTAGAATGCTTACATAACCTACCCAGGTATGGGTGGGTGTGACCTATTGGTATAACATTATGAAGAGCGAGGAGGTGCCATCACAACTTTGATCACAACAACTGCCCTCTTCTCTGTGGAGATCATTGCGTTCACCCGCAGTGTCAAAATCATCGTTGTCCAGATCTGTTTCCTCCTCCTCCGTTGGCTTCTCTCCCTTTCCAAAGACAACCGGCTTCTACCCCAATCCAATCAGCCTTCATAACCTCCTACGCTAACGACTTCCTCGTCGAACTCCGTCGTCGCACCAGTACCACGATACCCAATCGCGATAGAGCAGATGGAGCTTACCTATCCTTCATCAACCTCTGCTTCAACCTCGAGGAGTACGTCGACAAATACCAGAGAAACAGTCAGCACGGCCATCCAGCTCCTAATTGGCATGTCCGCCAAAGACTACACGAAGATGCTGCATCCTCTACAGTACGATCCAGATCTATTCAGGGATGTCATTTTCCCAGCCGAGATTCCAGCTCCACTGTCCCGCCAACAATGGGACTCCGTTGAGTGGGAAGGATCCGAGGCTGGAGAAATCGTCAAGGTCAACAATCTACCGTTGTACCTTCTTCAAGTGAAAGTTCCCCTGTACAGCATACAAGGCCTCCGGAACCTAAATGATGTAATCCATCGTTCTCAATGTCTCGTCCATCCCGTCGTTATTCCTACCAACTATACGGGCAACGACACTTATATTCCGGAGAATGGCCGCAAGGGACCTTATGACGAACCTGATTTCCCCTATATGACGCGTACTACTTATGACGGTTTCGCTTATTGGAAGGAGCTGATTGCTTCCATCTATGAAGGCTTAGGCTTGACTTTTCCCATCGCCACTTATCATGACACCATGCAAATTCCGGTTCATAACCAGGGTTATGAGATCCTCCGTTGAGATTGTTTTCCTTTATCTAGATTGTTTGGCGAACTGGTCTTTTGCCAGAACACGAATGAGACCCTTGATGGTCGTCTTGTTCCCCAGTTTATTAGGGATCCTACCTTCAATGATCCCAACGATGGTGATGTCTTTCGTCACATGAACATTGAAACTGGGCTCTATGATTACTGGTACTCTCACCATTCAACCACTCCTCTATGTGATTTTAATGAAATCCCAATGCAACAATTCTGGAACCGGATCCGAGTCATAGATGCAAGGTGGCGATGTGTATGGAAGAGGAAGAACCCATGGTATAATGAGTGGAGGCGCTTATCAACTCTTGCAGATATCAATGCAAACAGAGTCCTCACTGATCTCCCCATCCATCGTCCTCTCCTCCGCAGACATTACAATCCTCGACTCTTGCACCAGTGTGGTTAGGAGGTCGCTACGCAAACATCGTCAAGCCAGGGTACGGTCTGCATGTCCCTACTAAAGCCAAGTACTTCATTTCAACTCATCTTCATCTCGCTGCTTGTACTACCAAATGTGTTTATCCTCCTTATGTAACCCACAATAAAGCATCGATTTCAGTCTGTTTACCAAATGGCCAATTTGGCTTGTTCAGAAATCCCTATTTCTTTGAACACACGGACTTTGCGAAATTCGAAATACTCAATCCTGAGTATTTTCGAAATCAACCGCTGGTTACATATACATACACAAGCGAAGAAGAAGTTGAAAGGGACTTAGGGGGTTCCATTGCCAATAAATCACCCTTATCAGATCTTATGGAAACAGACGATGATGATGATCCCGATCTTTCAGGAATCTCCACAGAACTAATTGCACCGAATCCCATACCTTCTCCTTTAAATCCTGAAACGTCAACTAATCTCCCTTTTATGCAGACTTTTATAGCGAATCTCTTTGTCTTCTGAAGATCTATCATCATGTCTTTCAACATCAACTCCGCTATCCAATCCCGCACCACTCTTCTTACTGGACAGTCCAACTACTCTATTTGGAACTGTCAAGTCCGATCCCTGCTTACCATGGCAGGGTGGTGGGGTATCATGAGTGGTACTTCCACTCATCTGGCACAGCCTGACGCTGCTACTCAGACTGCTTGGATTCATCAAGATGAACAGGCGCAAGCCCTCATTGCTCTCTTCATCCATGCTGATATGCAGCATCTTACGAAGGAAGTTTACGTCCCAGTGGGACCTATAACAAATCCTTCCATGGCTCATGATCTCTGGACTCACCTTCAACGACTTTACGCTCCTACGGAAGTTACCGGCCGATTCGAAGCCTTCTCCGAGGCTTTATGGATTCATATCCATGATCCCCGTGAATCATGTGGTCGTAACACTGAGGACATCCCTAATCAGATCAATCATCTGATTAATACCTTCCAGAAGATGTCCAGAGCCGGTCTCACCTTACCAGAGAATCTCAAAGCCATGATTCTACTCAACGCCCTTCCTATCTCCTATAAACCTGTCGTCTCAACCATTGTCCAAACTACCATAGCCGCAGATTTTACTTTGGATAACGTCATTCCAAAGATTATGTGGGAGTCTCAACTCCGTTCCTCAACCGATCCTCGTGGATTAATCCACCATCTTTTCCAGGAACCGGCAGAAGTCAAATGAACTTCTACCGTTCAACGTGCCCCACGCAGTACTGAAACATGTTCTCACTGTGGGAAGAACCATCCTTCCGATCGTTGCTGGGCTAAGTATGGCCATCCTGGCCAGACTTCTTCTTCTAACTGTGGTGGTAACTCTGCCAACCGTAGTAAGAAACCTTATATACCCAACCGTCCTGGTCAATCAAACCAGAAAGGCAAGGGAAAAGGTACCCAGAATCGGAAAGGAAAAGGAAGAGTACATGTGGTTGAAGGAATTTCTAACGTGGTGGAGATGGACATAGATGAGCACATCGCTCATATCACAGGAATGGAAATTGACGAGTATGAACAGCAGGAACATGTGGTGTTTGATGAAACTCTGCTGCATGCAACTTGGGCTGAAGAAGCAGATCTTGATGATCCGCCGATCACGGGTCCCTCTCACTCCTTTCGATATGGCGCCCTTCTCGCTGATCTCTAAAGCGAAGGGAGCTAGATCCAAGCAGAAGAAGAAGACCAAAGCTGTCTTTTCTTTTTACAGAGATGTTAAAAGAAATGCAGACAGTACTTGGAAAGGAGGTGTAGATTCTTCCCGAATCCCTCACACCGATCGTGACTATAGTGATCATGATTTCAATGATGTATGTATCTGATGAAGAATATTACTACACTTCAGATTATTCGCATGTCTGCACTGTCGACAAAGTGTCAACTCAAGATCTTCTTTTTACCAAAATCACTGGCTAATTGATTCCGGAGCTTCCGATCATATTACGCCATATTTGGAAGATTTCTCACACATTCTACAGGGAGAACATTTAGCAAGTACCGCTAATGGTTCTATCATTCAAATGAATGGACCAGGTACTATTGTTCTTAAACAGGATTTACCTAAAGCACCACCGGTGCTTCTTACTGGAGTTTGGTATGCCCCTGAGGCTGCTCACAGATTACTATCTGTTACCACGTTAACCTCTCACGGGTTTTCGTGCAAAATAACAGATAAAACCAAGATTTGGAGCAAACAGGGAAAGTTGGTAATACAGGCTACCGCTTTATTACCATCTACTCCGCTTCACTTGTTTCGGTCCAAACTGATCACTCCAGAAGGGGCTGTTTACTCCTTGCAGGAAAGTGATTCTTATCATCTGTGGCACTTATGTCTTGGACACAGTTCCAAGAATGCGCTTCGTCATGCCCACAAGCACTTGAAGGGTATCCCTATCCTCCAAGATCCAGGAAATACGGACCTCTGTAAAGGTTGTCTGTTAGGCAAGGCACATGAATGTGTCTTTCCTTCTTCTAAATGCTCTAACCGCGTTCTGGGACTCATTCACACAGACCTTTGCGAGTTCCCTATACAGTCTCGCTCCCACGCCAAGTGGATGATCACGTTTATTGATGACGCTTCGGGCTTTGCCACCCTTCATTTTCTGCGATCTAAAGCAGATGCTGTCACCGCTCTCCGGGATCTGGTTACTTGGGCTGAAGCTCAAGTGGGCTATCGCCTCCACTCTATATGTTCGGACTGTGGTGGGGAATATATCAATCATACTCTTAAGATGTTCCTCGCGTCTAGAGGTATAGAACATCAAACTTCTGTGCCTCGAACCCCACAACAGAATGGTTGAGCTGAGCGTTTTAACCGGACTATCCTCGAGAAGTCAGAAGCAATGCGTCAACATGCTTGCTTACCGCCATCTTTCTGGCAGGATGCTGTAGAAACCGCTCTACACATCTATAACCGACAGCCTATGTGTCGTCTTTACTGGTCTACTCCCATATCAAAATGGAATGGTGAGATTCCAGACGTATCATATTTTAAGGTCTTTGGATCCCAAGCTTATGTGTTTATTCCTAAAGAGGAGCGACAACACAAGCTATCAGCTAAAGCCGAAGAAGTTATTTTCCTAGGGTATGAACAAGGAACCAAAGGGTATACATTTTGGTCTCCTAAGCGCAGAAGAGTTATTATCTCTTCAACTGCTACTTTTGACAAGTTTACCTTTCCTCATTGTTCCAAGAAGTCAGAAGACAAACCACCCACGTTGTCTATTCCAGATAACAGCAATAACGTTCAGGACTCGGATAAACCCGAGAAACCATCGGAAGACATTCCAACTACCCACTATTATTCATTTCCACCTCAGGAAGATCAACAACCTGATCAACAGATTCCACCCAATGAAGGTCTTGATGATCAACAGCCATCTCGACCTACCTATCTGACTTCATTACCCTCTAGTTGTCATTCTCCTCCACCTTATTGTTCACAATCTGCACCGACATCTCGTCCTTCTGATGAACCTCGACGAGGAACTAGACAACAGAATCTCCGCATTATTCCAGACAATGCTTATGGAGATAGACCGCCCGTTGAGATCGAACAGGATTTACAGCATCCAGAATCTTCCATTCCCACGAATGAAGAAGAAGATCTAGGAACAATATACAGTGCCACCTTCTGGAATAGGATCATTGCTGCTGCTGCTCTGGTTGTTAGCATTCCCAATCAATATAGGGATGTTACGAAGCTATTGTCTAACAATCAGAAGCCTTGGAGAATAGCTATGGATGAAGAAATTAAGTCGCTTAATGAGCGCAAAGTATGGAGTCTGGTTGACCTTCCCCCTGGACGAACACCTGTCAAAGGGAGATGGGTTTATGCTGTTAAAAGTGATGGCAGAAAGAAAGCCCACTGTATTGCAAAAGGATTTACTCAAATATACGGAATAGACTTCAAAGAAACCTTCTCACCAGTTGCAAGATTCGAAACTGTTCAACTCCTCTTCTCAATAGCCACGCTCGAAGATTGGGATATTGAAGCGCTAGATGTCAAAACAGCATTTCTATTTGGAGAATTAGATGAGGAGATCTATATGGAACAGCCCGAAGGTTTCATAAAGAAGGGTCAAGAGAAGAAAGTTTGTCGCTTGCTTAAAGCCATTTACGGTTTGAAACAAGCTGCATTACAATGGAACAAGGCCTTACATGAATCCCTTCTTAAAATGGGATTTCATAGGACTTTTGCTGATCCTGGAGTTTACGTTCATTTTAACGGTCAGGATCTTATCATTTTGGTCATTTATGTTGATGATGCGCTTTTTATGGGATCAAACCGCTCCTATCTCAAGCTGAAGGAAGCTGAATTCATGAAGAACTGGGAAAGTCGTGATTTAGGAGATGCAAAAGAATATCTTGGCATGCGGATCACTAGGGATCGAGTCAAGAAGACTCTCAAGCTTGATCAAACGGTATACGCTCACAAAGTCATAAAGTGTTTCAAGCTTGACAATGCCAAAATCGCTCAAACTCCTCTTCTTTCTGGATATAATCTATTACCAAACATGACTCAATCCTCCTCACAACTTCGCAGTCGCTACCAATCTGTGATTGGTTCCCTCCTTTATATCATGCTAGGAACTCGTCCAGACATCGCACAAGCAGTAATCAAAATGTCACAGTTCTCTTCCAATCCTTCGGAAGACCATCTGCAGAAGGCACTTTACATTGTGCGGTACCTCACTGGTACACCTTCTCTCTGCATTAAATATGATGGCGCCAGTAAAACTGGTTTTGTGGCATACTTGGATACTGATTGGACTGGTGATCATGAAACTCGTCGATCAACCTCTGGCTATGCTATCTTCTTAGGCGAAGGCATGTAGTTTCTTGGCTATCAAGGCGACAACGCAAGGTTACCTTATCTTCTACAGAAGCAGAGTACGTTGATATGACAGAAGCGGCTAAACAGCTGTCATGGATTCGGAATCTTCTATCCGAATTGAAGTTTAAACTTCTATCCATTCCTCTTCTTGTCGATAACCAAGGTGCCATCTTTCTTGCTTCTAACCCTGCACAGGAAGGACGTATGAAACATATCGAGATTCCAGAACACTATATCCGTGAATGCGTCCATGATGGGAAGATCAAGTTATACTATGTTCCCACCACCAAACAGGTTGCAGATACCTTTACCAAGAATCTGACCTGGCAGCGTTTTGAAGAAAATCGTAAGAAGTTGAGGATTATTCCTTATTCTGCTATATCATGAACAGCGAGGTGGAGTGTTGAAATTCTCATATTTTATTATTAACTTTAGTTCGCTTTTCATGATTAACATTATACTTATCAGTTACATAAAGTGTTCTAGACTCCTATGACGTCAATCCTATTCAGAATTCACATGATGTCATATGACATCATTATTGCAACATATTGCACCATGGTCACACCATAGCACAACATTACTGCGCATGGCTTATTCATACACCTTTTGTGGTCTTTTCAGACTCCATTCGGACTTTCTGGATACACATACACACAATGTCGTTCCAGTATATAAGGAGGACTTATTCCTCCCCAATTTACTAAGTTCTCTCGCACCCCAAAGCGTGATAACTTCTAGCAAGACTTACTTGCAAGTGCTTCCAACAGTATAGTGAGTAGTTGTCATATCCTGGAATTCCACCAAGTCCACTCAAGCCTATTCCAACCTTTCCGACCCATCTCCGAGCCTTCCGACCTCACTCCTACCCTATAGTCTCGGTCTCAACCCCAACTCTCGGACTCTCGAACCCTCATGCAGGTATAATCCTATGCCGCCCCATTAGTGTAGTTCCATTCTCTACCTGTATTATCCCCACTCGCATACTTAGCCCTAAGATCTGGTGTCTACGCCACATGCAATATGGAGTTTCATTCAAATCATATGATATTTGGCTATGCTTAGTAGTACAAACAAAGATACCATATAAACATAATATCTCTCTTTTCTACCTACAGAAATATAATTCTGAATATGCCCAATATTGGTCAATCCACTTGCTCCACTGCCTCTGCCACTGGTATCCATCATTATACCACATCCATACTTCACCACACAGATCATTCTGAGCCTGAGAAGTGTGTTGGACATCATCCATTCACTTGGTCTCCTACCAATATTTGTTATGCCATGCATTTTATCACTTTTTGTGAGGCAGAACATGCTATTGTGTGAACACTTTTCCAGGCCCAGGAACTACTTAAATGTAATCAAAGGTGTAGCTAATCAAGTATAGTAAAAGTGTACAAAAAGCGGACCAAATTGAGTAGACAAAGTGTGGCAAAGTGTGGATGTTAGGAAAATCTATCTTTTGCTACACTCTTTCATTATACTTTTTGACCGCATTTTTACTACCCTTTTCCTACACTTTTGTCCAAACTTTTACTATTCAGTTACCGTACCAAATAGTGTACAAAAAAGCGTACAAAAAGTGTAGTAATTGTGTACCAAATAGTGTACTAAAAAGTGTACTAAAAGTGTACCCAATAGTGCACCAGAAAATGTACAAAAAAGCGTACAAAATGTGTAGTAATGGTGTACCAAATAGTGTAGCAACAAGTGTACAAAAAAGCGTACTAAATTGTAGTAAGAGGTGTAGTCAAAGGGTACCAAATAATGTTGCAAAAAGTGTACAAAAAAGCGGACCAAAAGTGTAGTAAGAGTACACTTTCTCACCACATTTCCACTAGTACACTTTGTCTACACTTTTTGACCGCATTTTTACTACACTTTATCTACACTTTAAGTACACTTTATAACACTTTTACTATATTGTTTCACTACATCTATGCCATCATTTAACCACCCTTTTTCACCAGTAGTGCACTCAAATTGATACTAGTAGTAAATAGTCTGTACAGCACAAACATTCTGTACATCTGTACAGGTCTGTACTACCATCTGATCAAGTGTTGAAGAGCGCTGATTCTACGGAGAATGCGAAATGGTTCGTCCCATAGAAGGTAAGGAGGAATTGGACCAATACTTGCAATGTTGGATATTACAGGGTGCCCGCTATGTCATATGTATGTGGCCCTTATCCGATAGTATATGTACAGTGGCTCAAAAAAGTGTCCCAATGTTTGCATGCTTTGCACTAAACTCGATATTCCCCAACACCTCCTAATCCGGGCCCTAACATATGAGTACATCAAATAAAGTACATACGCAAGGCTTGCTATGGATGCAAAGGTCAAGAGATTTGGATAAGATCTGATGGAATGGCAGTCACTTCAAAATGACATGTCATTGGGACACTTATTTGACCCTGCATTTGACAATCATTATATCATATGTAACATAGGCATTTGACAGCTATTGATGGTTGCTATGTTACCAATGTGT